>JAGVVM010001826.1:0-50696 GCA_019149425.1 Psidium friedrichsthalianum
TTTTTTATTATATGAGCATGCATGGAAAAAAAAAGGTTTTTATATTTGTTTTTTATATTTTTTTATTTTTTTTTTTTTTTGTTTTCTTTAAGTTACACAATTTTTAATTTTAAGATCATTTTGGTTTTAAAGGGTGGTTCTCGCCACCAAAAGGTTTTATGATTCCAAAGTAGCCCCCTAGGACCCTTATGCGAGCACAATAAGTGAGACAAACCTGTTTTATTGAGATCCTGGGAGGGCGGTGAGGGTTAGGTAGGTAGGTGTTATACACCTAGTAATGTGTGTCCGAACCCGAGGAGAAGAAAAAGGGAAAAAGTGAGGTTGTGATGACAAGAGGACACCTAAAAAGATGTTGTCTATCATCAGGACAAGCCCATTCTCAAGGTAAATTAGACGCAGTTTACAAGAAAAAAATGCCAACCCAAAAATCTCATATTAGAATCTCTTCATAACTTGGAGAAGCACAAGAACGCACTTACTGAAGGTGTAAATGAGAATCTCATGTACCTTTAAAAAACCATTAATTGAAGCACACGCTAGGATCAATATGCTTTTCAAATGAAGATTTTCCCATATAAAATGGGTGGGCCACATTATGACCTACTTATTATATATCTGTGAGATGTCACGACAAGCAAGTCTCCCATGTATGGTGGACAAGGGGTCTACCTTCAACATATCGCCATTGGCCACGTTAAGGAACTGGAGTGTAAACGAAGAGTTAATCCATTTCTCTTAGGCTTTTTATTCGAGAATTTGAGGGATGAGAAAGACTATTGTAGCGTGGAGAAAGAGAAATTAAGCTGGAGTCTTTAGTAGCGTGATAAATGCTCCATTGGATTTCCAATCATGGATTCTTCTTAGCACCATCTTTGGCTTTTTGGTAGGAAAGACCGTGTTCCACATCCCAGCGCAGTAGTAAGTTAATAGTAGTTAGAGTAACAAGTACCTTCAAGATTACAACAGAAGAATCGGTTCATGGTAGACAGCAAAATAATTATAGTGATACCACCGAGAAATGGATCTTTGCTCTTACTAGGAAAAGTGCAGGTCTTTATGTGGAGCCAAAGCAAAAAGAGAGTCGATCAGTCACTCTCATGAGTTGGTAGCTTGTAGATACACACACCACAAACTAAGAAGATAAGAGCTCTAATGCCTTTAGATATCTTGTAGATATATGTAGCGCCCTGAAGGATATTATGGACTTTATAGATTAATCCCCAAGGGGGTTTGGAAAAGCTATGGCCCAGGGGGATTCGAGGACCTCCCCAACTAGCAGTAGTCAGAGTAGTAAACAATCACCGAATGGTGGTCCGGGGGTTGTATAGGTGAACCAATTATGATCCTTCTAGAAACCTGGTCTATCATGGGGGCTTGAGAAGGAGGCCGAAAGATTGAGCGTGGGTCAAGGAGGGCAAGGTAACTCTTTGTTGGTATATAGAGCCTAAAAAGGTAAAGTGAAAGTTGTTTGGCAACGACTAGATTGGTATTTCTCTAAGTGGCCTTCAGTACTGGAAAATGAGAAAATTCAAAAATTATACCAGAGACTGACATGTCTAACCATTCTTGAGGATACCGTCAACGTTCATTATCGAGGAGTGGCTTTGTTTGATAAACTACTTCACCCTACCTGAGGCGTATCAAAGAGGCACGTTTTCTTTCCCTTTCCCTAAATGCATTTAAATTCTAGCATTTAGATTCGCTACATTGTATCTTTCTACAATTTTAAAATTATAGTTGGTGCAATTTCTCATTGAAAATACCCTTGGATATCTGACCGTTGAATTAGTAGTATATAGCCGTAATATGTTCCAGTTTACATCTAAATAAAAAGTACCACAAGTTCTAGTAAGGGACATGTGGAAATAATGAATCAGCCAAAATGATGATACTTGACTTCAAATTGTTTGAAGTTTGAGGCAGGTGCCCTATTTGATACATGATACCATTTTTCAAAAAGATTTAGGGGAGTAAGAAACATTGATGAAATGAGGACTAGTTCTCCTTTCTTTCTTTCTTTTTCAAACAGCTTCAAACTGCTTTCAAGGAAAATTCAGTTGCACTAGATTACGGCAAATCATAGAAATACTAACCACAATGTTGTAAATATTTAAGGCATGACATCTTCCTATGATAAAAGGTGTGATGTGGCTCAAACCATCCTGATGACTTTTCCTAGCAGGTTTGAAAGAAGGGAGGAGGACAAGTTGACGAGATATGACAAACGAGATTGGAGCCTACTAGGAAGAATAAAGCTTTTGACTATAAGAAGGTACAGTTATAGTCAATTTGGAGAATTTTTAAGTATGTGAAGGAAGTAAAAATCGAGAGGAAAGATTAGTTTGTTGAAATATCTCGTCTAAACTAAACAACTTAGAGATATCAAGATTATTTGACTTGGTTCTATGCAGACATGCTTAGGATTAGATCTAAGGCATTTGGGCATTTGCTATCGACTAGACCTGAGTATTCCTCAAAGAAAACAGAAACTTCGATGGACAAAAACCAGATTATCTAAGAAGATTGAAGAAGAATAAGGAGCTATTTTAAGTGGGATTATCGAAATTATCAATATATGAAGGTGTAACATCAGCCTGAAATGAACGAAAGATGAAGAGTCAGAGTCTGCAGGATTATCGTGATCTGATTAAGGTAAGCCGAAAAAATGATTCCCCTCTACAACACAGTGAGTCTTGGTGGACAGCATCGCCTTAGTTTTTGAACTATCTCGTTTATGGAGGGTTCTGTAAATACAAATCAAATCCTTTTAAAGAGGAAGACAATGACTACAGAGTTCCTTCATAACACCAAAGAGCAACATTCTATTATAAGGTTCATGCCTTTCAATTTGAAAATTACCCAAGGAACATATGCAAAAGAGAGAATACGGTTGCTTTATTTCCCCAATGAGTACAAAGAGATCGAGGTCTATGTAGACGATATGATTGCAAAGTCTAAACCTGGAGAGGACCACATTCAGGTGTTGAGAAATTATTTGAATGACCCCAGAAGTACAAGTTGAAGCCAAACCTAGCTAAATGCATATTGGGGCACAATTGAAAAAAAATCCTTGGGTCATGGTGAGAAACGAGGAATTTAAAATTGACCTTTCTAAGCTCAAGGCGCTACTGGATATCAAAACCCCCACGACTATTAAAGAAGTGAGGAGTTGCTGGGAAGGTTGAATTATATCACTAGGTCATATGTCAGCTTTTTGAATAGTAAAAACCATTCTTTAAGTCCTGCCCTATGATTTCATAATCAAAAATGGAAAATTGGCTATAGAGATTTCGCGCAGTTAGAAATTCATCAGACAGAAAGGGGTTCAATAGAAAGTCGTTTGATCCAATCCATTCTTGGAGATTAAGAAAAGGGATTCCAATGTCACCAAGCATTGGAAAAGATATTCGAACAGGGCATTGGAAAAAACTAAGGAATATCTCATCTCAT
The DNA here is from genome assembly GCA_019149425.1 of Psidium friedrichsthalianum. NCBI lineage: Eukaryota > Viridiplantae > Streptophyta > Magnoliopsida > Myrtales > Myrtaceae > Psidium > Psidium friedrichsthalianum. The sequence continues at coordinate 3,451 of JAGVVM010001826.1, forward strand.
CACCAGTTTTAGTACTCACGCACTTGTTTTCCACGGACACTATATCTTACTGTCCATTATGAATCCTTAGGAGCTTTGTTAGCCCAGACAAGCTAGAAGATGGCAAAGAATGGGGCAATCTACTATTTGATTAAGAAATTCACCGCGCCTGAAATGAATTATCCAATGGTTGAAAAGACATGTGTTGCATTGGTGGTGTACTTGACATATTGAGGCAAATACCCTTCTTCACCATATAAATTGTCACAGAAAATGACCGATCAAATACATTTTGGAGAAGTTGTCTTTAATCAAACATTGACTAAGTGGCAAGTGCTCATATCAGAATTTGACATTAGGAGTTTAAACTCAGAAAACAATCAAAGGAAGAGCTATGTGGATGTTAGCAGAAAATGCCCAAGGATTTAAATTCCCAAGTAATGAAGAAGCGGAGGATTGCATTCTAAACTGCTTGAAGATAAGTGGACAATATATTTTGATGGTATCGTAAACCTTTAGGATACAAAACTAAGGCAATCCTAATATCCCAGAGGGCCAACACTATCCAGTTGCCACAAAATTGGTATTCTCATGCATCAATAATATTCAGAATATAAAGTCTGTACTCTAGGGCTGTAGTTCGCCCCCACCATGAAGGTAAGGAAACTGCAAGTTTATGGAACATTTCATGCTGATCATCTTGTAAACCAAGGTGAATGGAAGACTAAGATTCCAACCTCATCCTTATCATAAGTTCTTAGAAGAAATGATTAAGGAATTAAGGAGATCGACTTTGAATATCTGTCGAGGACTGAGAATCACTTGCTGATGCCTTGACTACTTATCATCCATGCTAACAAGTGGTGGATGACATGAATATTGAACCTCTAAAGATTGACATTATCAAACAACCGAAATATTGCATGGTGATGAAGAGGGGTTTGATGATCAACTTGGTATCATAACATTAAGAACTATTTATTAGAAACTGAATACCTTCAAGGAATCTAGCTTAGAGATAACAAATACATAACCAAAGATTGCTACGAAGTTCTTCCTCAATGGCCAGGCTTTATATAAGAAGTCATTTGACTCAGTTTTGCTAAGGTGCATGGATGCCAAAGAAGCAAACCTGTTTATGAAGGAAATTCATGAGGGAGAATATGGACTGCACATGAATAACCATATCCTTGCTAAGAAGATTATGAGACTTGGTTATTACTGGATGACCATGAAGTGAAATTGTAATCAGTATGTGAGATCTTACCATCAATATCAGGTGTATGGGGATAGAAATAATACTCCCTCGAATGAGCTTCATCAAATGTCGAAGGCTTGACCCTTTTCTATGTGGGGTATTGATTGATCGGGCGATCAACCTAAGGCTTCAAATGGACATCGCTTCATTTTGGTGGCAATTAACTACTTCACTAAGTGGATCAAAGCCAATTCATATGCTAATTTCACGGCAAAGAGTGTGGCAAGGTTTATCATAGCGGATGTCATCTCAAGATACGGGATACCCCATGTAATCATTATAAACAACGGTTCTAACTTGAACAATAAGGTGGTAGAAGACCTTTTGGATCACTTTAAGGTTCGACACTTTAATTCCTTCCTTTACCGCCCACAAATGAATGGAGTTGTTGAAGTGACAAATAAGAACATCAAGAAAATCCTATCTAAGATTGCAGAGAACTTTTGTGATTAGAATGAGAGGCTGCCATACACATTGATGGCATATGAAACTTCGATCTACACTTCAATAGGGCAACTCCATATTCTTTGGTATACGGCATGGAAGTAATCCTATCCGTGGAAAGTTGGAAATTACTTCCCTACCGATTTTATCCCAGCTAAACTCTCAGAGGCGAAATGGATTTTGCAAAGGCATGAGCAATTGAATCTAATTGATGAAAAGTGGCTAAAGGCTATTTGTCATGGGCCATCAGAAACGGGCAGCTAAATCATTTAACAGAAAGTTAGGCCTAGAAATTTCACATTTTGGATCTAGTTGTGAAGAAAATGCTCCCAAATGCCTCGCATCCCGAGGCAAGTTCACGCCAAATTATGAAGGCTCGTATGTAGTTCAGAAAGCTCTACTTGGCGGTACCTTAATCCTTGTAAACAATAAATGAGAAGAATTGGGGAATCTTGTAAATGCGGATTCTGTCAATAAATACTATTCTTGAATAAAGCAGAGATTTGATTAGCTCCCACTCCCCATGGATGTCTAAGTCACATTAAGGATTGTTACATGCATTGCATATATGCATACATTTGCGTTTTCTCTGTATCGCATGTAATGTCCTGAATTCTTGACCCTTTTTTTCGAAATTCGGAATAAATGATTGGATGTATTTCATTAATGCACTTTAGCTAAATCTCGCCCGAGACTGATCACCTCGGAACGGCTGACCAAAGGGGCATGGCTAAATAGGAAATTAAAGTACGCGGACTTGACGGTCGAAATGCGTTTCTCCTAAGAGCCATCCGTTAGCCTGAGATTTGCCAAAGTTGCAGTTTAATGGAAGTGGCCACGAAACGAATTTTGAGATTGGACAACCGAGATTTTACGGATGTTGTAGGAATGATTAGGATGCAATTCTACGAGTTTTAAAGGCAACGAATTGCTTTGGCATGCCGAAGAACGCGATAAGGGTGAAAATGACGATTTTGCCCTTGGGCCGCGGAAAACACCATATCTTGCAAACTGCGAGTAATTTGAGGAATCCGAAAGTTGACTGGTATTAGTCTGACAGTCTACTATGCTCTGGCATCAAGAGCGTGCTTCCCAAAAAGTCAAAGTCAAAGGGTTGACTTTAACCACAAGTGTCGACTTTTCAATTTTTGAAAAGAAATTGAGTAGAAATTCTAACTTGCAACACTTGTCATCATGCTATGAAGTCTTAGAATACCCCATGTGACAATTTCTATCAAGATTCTAGGGTTTTCTACAAAAAAGTTGAAGTGTTCCATATTTTGACAAATGGACACTTCTCAATCAAGCAAGAAACCAATTTGGTTTTGTCTTCCTTCACTTGGCCCCCAAAGCCAGCAGATATCTTCACTTTTCTGCCCCATTTCCACTGCCATTCACCTTTCCCTCAATATCTCTCTCCCTATCTCTCTTTCACTTTCTGCCCTTTTCTATCCTCCTCCGTTTTGCTGTTGGTTCGACACCCAAACGACATCCTTTTCGGGCGTAAAACCCTCAAAATTTTCTTCTCTCTCTCTAGTTTGTTACTGTAAAATTTCAGCTCAAGATCAGTTTGGAATAATCCAAACGAAGCCAAAAACCGTCCCTTGCTCAGACTCGTTTCCTGCACGCGCGCCCGGGAAGAATTGGCTCGTTCGAGGTCGTCCGGAGGCGATTCGAGCTCTGCTTTTTCCTATACAATCGTAAGACTCTGAAATTCATGAATATAAAGTTTTCTTCATAGCAAACCTGATATAAATTTCGTGATATACTCAGAACTGAAAGGAGCTAGTTCGTTCGTCGGTGATTTCATCGTTGCCTATCACCCTTTTGTTCCAGCCACTTTTCTTCAGCTTTTCCTTAGGTAAGCCACTCCTCTAATCCATAGCTAGGGTGTTAGATTAATTCTGGTAGTTGGTTTCCTCAATTTTGCTCAATTTGTGCATTTTAGTGTATAGAAGGGGTATTTGGTAATTTGCTATTTTGACTGTAAATTTAGTTCTGTGGCTGCTGTGTATGATGGAGTAAGATATGAATATTGATTCTAAAGTGTTGGATTTGATTAGATTAGGTGTATTTGTAAGAAATGACAATTTAGAACCAAGAGGGGTAAAATGGTAATTTCCAATTCTTGATCGTGTAATCTGTTTGGAGCTGTAAAACATGTGAGAATGAGGTATGATGATGATGATGGAGTATAGAAATGGTTAGAGTGATTGATTAGTTCAAAAATAGGCAAAATTGTGCAAAGGGCATTTTAGTAATTTGACCTATGGCAAAAATTCGATACTGTTCATGGCTGCAAATGCATAATTCTGTGCATATAATGGCTGTGTGAGAGTGATTAGATCAATTAGAATACTTGAAATTGGAAAATTAGTTCAATTAGTGAAATTAAGGGCAAAATCGTAATTTTGCACCTAAATAGTAAATTTGGTTATTGAGGCATAACATAGGCTGGAAATCAAGTTGAGAAAGACTGAATGATGATAAGACGCTGATTTAGCTTAAAGAGCATCCAGAACTGAGATTTGAATGAATAATGCCGGAAGGGCAATTGTGTAATTTTGCATCTGGTTTAATGACTAAGTTAGGAATATGTGACTTCTGTGATGATCTGTCGTTGCACATTCGCATGCTCCTTGATTTAGTTGTAAACTGATCGTGATGTGATACCAGACGAAAAGTCTGATGAGGCGAATAGTGAAAAAGTGAAGAGGAGTCCCAGGATGGGAAAACGGCGAGATAAGGCGGGTGTGACCTGTGACGCGCTAGGCGCGGGTTGCTGGAGTGATAAGTATGCCAATCCGGGTCTTGGCTTTGATGCCCTGCGGATTGAGGCATTGAACGTGAGCGTGCGTCTGAGTCTTCTGCGCGAGGGAGGCGCAGATGCGGATAGCACAAGCTAAGGGGTTGGCTCTCACCTGAGTCTTCGCGCGATAAGGTATGCATGCGGGTGAGATGCGTGTATAATTGGCTTATGATGGCAATCATGAGGCTGAGGCAAAGTATTGGAGATGACTATGGTCCGACTATGTGTTTACCCAAAAAGTACCCGTTGTTGCCTGACTGCTTGAAATGTTGATCCATTTTATGCATGTTGACTGCTTAGACTATTAGGAACGGCCTAGAATTATGTAATATCCTAACTAGGGTTTAGAGGTGGGCTTACTGAGATTAGTTCTCATGGTGAATTCTCCCAAACTTTTTCAGATCCGCCCGATAGGAAATGAATGCTAGCCACCCTTTTCACGGGATACCTCGATGTATAGAGACAGTGGCGACTGAGTATCCCGATACTGCCAGAGGAATCGTATATACGAAACACAGTAGTACAGTATGGGTGGACATTGGAAACGAGGGACTGGAGGTACATTTCTTTGATGCATGGACTATGAGGATAGGCAACTCGGACATCGGACCTATCCAAGGTTTCAACGTTTCGAATTTTGAGTTAGACTATAGTGGCGAAATCCCTACACCGACTTTTGATGGAGAAGTGATAGACCCAGACCCGGATATCGAGTCGTATTCGGATTATGACCTCGAGCATCCAGACTATGGTGAGCCTGTAGAGATCGAGGCAGCAGACGCAGAGCATCTGATGGACAGTGAATCATCGTCAGAAGAGTCGGAGCCCGAGGAGATAACGTCCACGGATGTTAGTGGGGTAGATGAGTAGCTTTCCTTTTATAGCCATGCTTGATGTTCTCTTGTTTATTTTGTTCTGATAAGAACGGGCATAGGCATGATGTTAGTTGCCCCACCACCTTTTTGTATATATGTGATAGTCGTCTTTCCGTTATATGTAGTTCTTTTGTTTCTCTTTCTTCTTACTATCTCGTTACGTGTGCTGTCTAGGGAAATTGGTCGCGTTCCCGTTAACGCAGGTTTGAAACTTTAGAATCCGGTCGGTGACCGTCCTAGGCGTCGCTAATAACTTCGATCGAGATTCTGGGTTCGCAAGTATATCGGGTTGTCAGCAGGTGCAAGGCGTGACATGAAGCACTAGTATTCTATGAGTTCTTGATGTGCCCAACTTGTAGTGGAGTTCTACTGGCGAGATAATTGATTTCTTTAGAAGTTCCATGACATTTATGTTCTATTTGAGAAATTCTTGTGGTTTGTTTATAATTCCTTCATGAGATTAAGAGATTATTTCGTGAGGAATTGGGAGGTTAAACACTATATACGTCATTAGATGTAATTGGGGCCGGGAGACATTGAGAGTGTTTTAGTGACTCAAGTGTGATTTGTAATCTCCATGTACATTTGTTCTATAATGAAATTCATTGTTGTTCTCTCCATGGATGTAAATCTCTACAATCGAACCAAGTACATCTAATGTCCGATTTATTTTCATGTTCTATCTATTTATTATTCGATCACTTGTTCCGTGCAACAATTGGTATCAAAGCTTGGTTTGGCTGAAGTTGAAGCAAATTGATGGCGACAGAAGAAGTTAAATTGAAAATCGATAGATTTGAAGGGAAAAACTTTGGTTTCTAGAAGATGCAGATTGAGGACTATCTATATCAGATAAAACTGCACTCTCCCTTATCTGGAGAGAAACCAGAGATGATGAAGTTAGTTGATTGGGAATTGTTGGATAGATGAGCGATAGTTATTATTCGGCTGACGTTGACTCGTAACATCATGTTGAATATTATCAAAGAGAAAATCAGTGTGGGTTTGATGAGGCCCTATCAAATATGTACGAGAAGCCCTTTGCGATCAACAAGGTTTATTTGATGCAATGTTTGTTTAATTTGAAAATGAGCAAAGGTGTATCAGTTGCTAATCATATCAATGAATTCAATGTGATTGTTAGTCAATTGAGTTCAGTTGATATTAACTTTGAAGATGAGGTATGTTCTTTAATTCCATTATCATCATTACCTAATAGTTGGAATGCCACCGTTACTGCCGTTAGTAATTCTTTTGGATCAACAATTTTAACTTTTGATCAAATTCGATATTTAATTCTAGGTGAGGACATCCATAGAAGAGAATCTGGCAAATCTATTTCTATTGCTTTAGCAGGTGAAAATAGAGGAATAACTTGTGATTATGTTAGCAAAAGTAGTATAAACTCGAATAGACACACTCAATCGAGGACTAGTGTTGCTATCTGTTAGAATTGTGGCAAGGGGGGGCATCTTAAAAGAGATTGCTTAAACCTGAAGAATGAGAAGGGTAAAGGAAATAGAGTTGAGTCTGCTAATGATGTTGCAACTGTAGTTGATGGTAATTCGGATAATACTGATTTTGTCTTGTTTGCCACTGATGATTCGTCGTTTAGCAGATGAATTATGGATCATGGTTGTTTGTTTCATGCTATTGGTTTACTACTTATCAGTGCATGGAAAGTAGTAAAGTGCAGTTGGGGAACAATGTTGAATGTAAAGTTGTAGGTGTTGGCAATGTTAGAATTAGAATGTGTGATGGTATTGCGAGGATATTGACTAGAGTAAGGCATGTTCTAGAGTTGAAGAAAAATATAATTTTCTTGAGTGCCCTAAATTTAGCTGGGTATCAATATTCTTTAGAATGCAAAGTTCTGAAAATTATTCGAGGTACCTTTGTAATAATGAAAGGAATCAAGCACAATGGCATGTACGAGTTTCAAGGTGAGATAGTGACAGAATTTGCTGTGAAGATATCGGATGCATTTGTTCGAGAGTCTAAATTGTGACTTTTGCGTTTGGGGCACATTAGCGAAAAAAGCCTGAAGGTTCTAAGTGAAAGAAATTTATTGTGTGGTTATATTACTAACAAACTAAATGTATGTAGATGCTACAATTAAGATCAATGGCGAAAAGTGTAGTTTAGTATGACTCTCAAAGAAACCACGGAAATTGCAAAATTACTTTACTTAGATGTTCACAGGTTGTCACGGTTTCCTTCAAGAAAGTGTGTTAGATTTACACTAACAGTTGTTGATGACTACTCGGGGAAGACCTGGGTGTTTGTACGAAAGCACAAGTTTGATGCTATTGTCACAATTAGGTGGTTGAGAGTTTTGATCGAAAAGGAGACTAGTAAAACAATTAAGATGTGCGAACTGGAAAAACATGGAGTTTTGCTCAAAGTTATTAAACAAACTCTGCATGAAGGAAGGCATAATGAGACACCACACTTGTGGCAATGAACCACAACATCTTATAGAATTGATGAGCAGAACAATATTAGAGACGGCCCATAAAATGCTCTCTAATGCTAGCATGGCTAGAAAATTTCTAGAGGATATGGTTAGTATGGCGGGCTACCTGGTGAATAGATCCCATCGACTACGATTGGATGTCGGACTCCCAAAGAAGTGTGATCATGTAACGTTGCTGATTATTCTATTATTAGAATATTTGATTGCTCATGTTATGTTCAAGTTAGTGATAGAAAGCTTGATGGAAGAAAAAGAAAGTGCATGTTCCCAGGCTATGCATAAGGTGAATGTGATATCAGTTGTGGTGTCCAAAATTAAATTCACTTGTCATCAGCGGATAAGTTAAATTTGATGAGTCTCTGATACTTTTGCTAGGAGTGATTATAACAGTGTTCATATGGATCTAAATGGTGTTCAGCTTGAGGTAGAGTTGCAACCACTCTTGAGGTAGTGAGTACTAACGTAATAATCAACACAGATAGTGCTTATCGCAAGATGGCACCTGTAGAGCCAACAATTTCTGTAACTGCTAATATTGACAAGTTATGTATTTGGTCTATGAATAGATATAGATGCAATGATAGTTTTGCTTTATCTATGGTTAAGTAGCTTGTGTCAAAAAGTTTTTGTGGAGCAGCTAAAGGTGCATGTATAGTTGGTGCTTTGATAAGGTCCACGGTTATGGTGAAATTCAAGCACGGCTTAGACTTGGAAGATGTCTGTGGTGATTGAGCCTATTTGGGGCTGAGGAAGAGTAGCAGCGAAGTTCGGATTCTAACAAAGTAATTGTCACTTGGCTCAAACGTAGTGCCAAGATGGAGATTGTAAAAATACATCTCAAGTTTGAGCCCATTAGACGAAACCCGACTCAAGATAAGTTATATATTTGTGAACGTCCTCCATAGAAATCCTATCTATTGTTGGCAAAATCCAAGTCTGAGATTTTAAATTGAGGAGCGAAGATTGGACAAGGACTTTGAGTTTGGACTCGATCAACAATGGGTGAGAGAAAGAATAATAGGAAATAAAAGATTTTGACTTATTCTCTACAAAAGTCGGTTTGGTTTTTAGGGCAGAGTGCGCATATATATATATATATACTTGTGGGCAAAGGTGTGTGGCAGTGTTTGATCAATACGTAGCCTTGAAGCACCAATATCATATGAATGCTTGATGTGCCCAACTTGCAGTGGAGTTCTTCTTGTGAGATAAATTGATTTCTTCGGAAGTTCCATGACGTTTGTGTTCTAGTCGAGAAATTCTTGTGGTAAGAAGTTGTGTATAATTCCTTCAACGGATTATTTCATGAGAAATCGGGAGGCTAAACACTATGTATGTCATTGGATGTAATTGGAGCTCCAAAACATTGAAAGTGTTTGAATGACTCAAGTGTGGTTTTTAATCTCCATGTATCGCTTGTTATCTAGTAGAATTCGTTGCTGCTCTCTCTATGGATGTAAGTCTGTACGATTGAACCACATATTTTTTATGTCCGATTTATTTTATTGTTCTGTTTATTTATTATTCGATCGCTTGTTTCGCGCCACAGGCCATATGGGTATATAATCAAAACTCTTACTTACTACTCTATGTACGCATTAAAGATGCAAATTTAGCGAGAATGTGGGAAATGAGTACTTTTCGCTGTTGGCAGGTGGGATAGAAGTATAGAAAGTAATGTCATTGTTTGTCTCTATCGAGTGAATTGAAAAAGAGTGAATCTGTAATGGAAATAAAGTGGTAAGCAGCTTGGAATACTCGATGATAATGTTTAATTTAGCTAATCATTATTTGTGACCTCGTGAAACTTATAAAAAGTGAAATATAGAAGTTACTTCAGACAAAGCCTCCACCTGAGAACAGGCCAAGCCTCAAATGGAGGTCGTCCAGGACATCACAACCATGGACACAATGAAAGACTCCAAGTCCTCTCGCAAAACTTGGTCTGTAGTCTTTCTGCTTCAATTATTCCAAGCAGACATATTTCACGTTAAAGGAACCACGTAAAATGATGTGCTACTTGTTGTATCTGTTTTTCGATTACCAACATTATCCGGTGGGAATCTTGTAAAGCTCCTTACAATGACAGGTGAATCTCTAATCCGTTTGTTCATGGCATATATAATTTTTCCCTTCGATCAGCCAAGTCTCGTGTTTAGATATAAAATAAAGGTACCTAAGAATTTTCTGTTCAGTTGCCGTATAAGTGGAACCATTGGTCTCTCAGATTTCGTTGTGTGTGTGTATATCTGCATCATGATTTACAAATGAAAAGAGAGATAGGTGAGTAATTACAACAAGCATAGTTGTTATAGGAACGTTGGTTTGCATCATCACAATATGCTTTTGCAGGAGTGTTGTGAAAAGAAGATGAGGGAAAGCGAGTTCATGGAATAAATCTTGCTATGATGGCCAATTGAAGCTTTTGCATGCTCATTATGTCCTTTGAATCATCGGCAAGGATAACCAACGAAATGCTCCGATCTATGGAGAAACGTCTTCCTGGTTAGTGCTGGAAAAACATACCTAGAGAGAACTGGAGAAAAGTTAATTTCCAGGAGCTAGTGGTCTGCAAAAATATGAAGATATGGTTTCAGCAACAAGCAACTTCAATCCCTCCAATACGCCTGGACAAGGTGGTCTTGCATCCAGTATACATGGTAATAACATGAAAAGAGGAAGCCTAGAAGTGTGATAGCAAAACTTAAACATGATAGCAAAACTTAAACATGATGTGAAATTTGATTTGTAACCCAAAAGCATATATTCTCTTAAAAATGAGATATGATTACAGAAGACATAATACGATCTTCGTCAACTGGTGCATCAACCCATCAAATTTCATGTGTCCATGGTAACTTCATCGCAAAGAACTTCAGTATCTTCATCCTTGACGAACATCCTCGTTATCTTCACCTTGATCGGACACAACCAATTTCTTAAACAATCTGTACATCATTTTCTTTAAGAGATGACGACTAAATTCATGAACATTTCATTTCCGACCCACAGTGTCACTCTGACCACTATTGAAGGCAGATGATGCAAGACGCCTTGTGTAGATACATACTTGAACCCTAGCGCAAGCGCTGCTACATATTGCCAATTACATGATGATGACTACATATCCTGCTCTATGGTGCCTAAATTTGAGGTTTTCATGGTTGTCTTCAGATCTTGGTTGGAGAAATATCAGCCAGAAGCAAGAGAGTATCAATAGGCAAATGGGTGTGAAGTGGCTGGTTGATCCTTGACAAACATATTAAGCATGAAAAGATACGGTTCCACCCTAATCTCTCACTAAAGGGAAAAATTGCCCAAAAAAATCTAAAGCTAAATCTAAATCTATTGCAATTGTCACAATTTAGTTCTAAATCTTTTAATTGTGTACATTTTTTCTTTGGGTCAAAAACATCGCCATTCATTCATTTACTAGAAAAACCGGCACCGTACATAATGGTTTCTGAACAAAGGCTATTCCAGAAAGGCTCGAGGTTTGTTAATCCAGTACCCATGTAGGGACTTCTACTGACGAGCTTTAGCAACCCAGTTAGCAAGAGAATTTGCCTCACAGAGAGTAAAAGATAACTTTAGTGGACTTCAATTTGGCCAACAGTAACTTGCACTCTTTCAACAGTGGAACCATAGCCCATGAGGTTTCTTCTCTGTCCGACAAAACCTCTGCCACAGATATGCAATCTGTTTCAAACAACCTCCTTATTCTAGCATCGACAGAGTCTAGTGCAGTAAGCACCGTCGATGGTACGTATTGAGTTCTAAACCTTTAGATAATTTGTCAATTTAGTCCTAGCTAATTTGGTCAAAAATTACTACGTGAACTCTAACGTCCTACATGGCACATATGACAATGACGTGGACAAAATTTACAATTCTCTTTCTAAAAAGATGAAAATTTAAATAATTTTATCTATTGTTTTATATTTTATTTTCTTTTTTTAATCTTTTCTTTCCTTTTCTTTTTCAATCTTACTTCACCGATCGCTTGGCTCAGCAATGGGCGATGACTAGCCGCAAGCAAGGGCCAACCTCTTTGGCTTTGAGCAAGGCTTGCCCTCGCTAAGATCTACGGAGGAGGAGCCTCACTTGAGCCTTATGAAATGGAGCCTCACCCAAGCCTAGTGAGGCTCCAGCTTGCTGGGATTGGATGAGGCTCCTCCTTGCCGGTTAGTGACCGATGGAGAAAGAAACAAATAAAAGAAGAAAATTAATAATAAAGATAAAATTTTTACAATTCTTTTTCTAAAAAAATTTGAAAATGTTAAATAATTTTTATCTATTATTTTATATTTTCTTTTCTTTTTTCATCTTTTCTTTCTTTTTCTTTTTCAATCTTACTTCGCCGATCACCAGGCTCGACGACGAGTGACGACTGGCCGCAAGCAAGGGCCAACCTCTTTGGCTTCAAGTGAGGCTCACCCTTGCCGAGATCTAGGGAGGTGGAGCCTCACTTGAGCCCAGCAAGGTGAAGCCTCACCCAAGCCTAGCGAGACTCCAGCTTACTTGGATTGGATGAGGCTCCACCTCACAGGCCATTGCCAAGGTCTAGTAAACGGTGGAGAAAAAACAAATAAAAGAAGAAAATTAACAATAAATATTAAAAAAGCTATTAAAATTCAAAAGAATTGTAAAATTTATTTATGTCAATGTCAGCCATATTATATAAGACAGCTAGGGTCCATGTCGGTAATTTTTAGCCAAAAAAGAACTAAACTGACAAATTATCAAAAAATTTAGACTTAATTGACACAATTGAAAGGTTTTGGAATGAATTCTAAGGGTACCTGTGGAGGTCATTAGTGAAAAGCCTATTGGACTTACTTAACTAGTCGATGGATTAGGCCTTGAATCGTCAATTGTTTTTGTAAACTCAGACAATAGACCTCACATAAGGTCCCTCCTATTCAAGATTGGTTCTCGGTTGTGTTCATTTTTTTAGCCCTAAACCACTTAGGATTAATGCATGCTTTTAGAAAAATCTAGCATTAAAGAATTTTCGTAGAGTTAGATAGCTCCACGCATATAAGTATATTCCTATCAAAGGTATCCTGTCATACCTTACTAGGATATTGAAATCCAAATTATATGAATCACATCAACATAATGCGTAGCCTTAAAACATTGTAGAGAGCACTATTGCATTCTAAGAATGGGAGACATTGCGCACACTCGAGTTCCCAAGATCTGCGTTGTCCTATTGCGGCGAATCATCATGTCTAACGACCACAATTTGCTACTACAATCTACTAACCACAACTCATATTTAGATACACGAAATAGATGGAAATATAAATTAATTAGAAGTCTTAGTTAGAAAACTCATTTAGTGATTCCAAATTATACATTTATCATCAGAGGCCATGGAATACTACAAGATCGTAACAAAGACATAGAACAAGAAAAACACAAAGACGGTTTCCAAGTTCCAATTTCCAAGCTCCTGGAACCTGCTTGTTGGAATTGGTTCCCCAATTGTTGAAACCCAGAACCTACCTTGTATATCCTAGAACTTGAAACCAGACAAGTTCCCAACGGTCCAGTTCTCCAATTATCGATAGAACCATGCTTATTCCTAATACAGATTCCTTGGAACCAAACCTGGATGGAGGTTCTATCAACCATGTTACTCTTGCTACTATTGTAGGCCAATGAAGAGTGTTCTCGAGATGAACATTCCTAAAAACTTAGTTCAAAGCTGAACGTTTTAGCGCATTTTGCAATCTATTGTTATTTTTATTCAAAAGTATAATGTTTACTATTCATTTGTTCTTATGTTTTTCAAATAACCTTTCTGCCAAATGTATTATAGCCAAAACTAGGGAAATTGATTGGGCCAAGTTTCATAAATCAGTGACGGTTTGGTGCTTATTAAGCATGTCAAGAATGAAGTTCCAATCGGAGCAGTGCACTCACAAATTAAGGTCTACTGCGTTGAAGTCAGATAATGTGAATAATATCCAAAATGTGTCAATGAAAGTTACACAAGTGTAGCAACAAGACCACCAAATTAAAGCCACTTCGATGTTGCAGCATGCGTCACAACATGATCCACTGGTAAAGATCTTCAGTTGCAAAGGTGGAGTGGTGTCGATTATTGGATATTTCAACGGTTTTCAAATATTTGATAAAAATGATTTTGATAGTTATGATAGCCATAAAATCCATTGCTGTGTAACAGTTTTGCAATGACTGTATAACGGCTTTCTAACGACTTTGTAACAGTCATATAATGTCTTTGTAATATTTTATTTATGTCTTCATAAACACTCCCATTATTTTACAATGACTTTATAACGGTCTCTTAAGGGATCTTATTGTTTGAATATAAAAAACAATCTTCATAAGACAATCTTGTTAAATACACTGAATTACTACGAGGATTTCTTTTCATTCTCTTATTTTTTCATTATTGGGTTATATACATAACGTTGTTCATGTTCCTTTTAATATTCAGTGTGGAATATAAAGAAAAGGTCTATTGTATCTTGAGAGGATAGCCGCTAAAAGTCTTACGCACTAAGTTTCATACTCTAAGGGGCGGAATTATCATTAAGAATAGTGCTTGCCAGCCTCAGACTATTGCTCTTGCTTTTCTCATCTTTTCCAACATATTTCCCACAGTTGTTATTTTTCATATTACCTAATATTTCTACAGTGGTCTTAAGGATAATTGCATTGTCAATTTCCCAATGAGAACTACTGTTGTTGGAATCGAATGAGAAGTCAAAGACAGTGAAGACGAGTATCACATAATAGTTGGCAGTTATTGGGGAATGAATCCACCCGTATCTCGATTAGCTGCTACTAGTTGTAATTACGTTGTCTTTTGTAACATATTAGGAGATAGCCTGATTCTAGGCTTGATATTAGCCTGTAAATTAGGGATCTTTTTATTCTATTTATTCTCCTTTGTACCCTGTTTTGAATCAAGAAGAAATATTCTCCAATTCCTTTTTCACATGGTATCAAAGCATTTCGCCTGAACCACGAAACCCTAGCTGTCATCACCAGCGATCAAAGTTCTGGTCACCATGGCAGACGAGCGAAACATCAACGTTCCGGTCATCTCCTCTCCGAGCATCAACGTTCCAGTCATCTCCTCTCCCTTTTATGTCAACCCGTCCGATCATACGGGGATGTCGTTGACCACGCAATTGCTCGTGGGAGATAATTATTCAGGATGGTCGCGGACAATCCGACGCGCTTTAGTGGTGAAGAACAAGCTCGGGTTCGTGGATGGCTCGATCCAGGCACCGGGAACTGACGACCCGCTCCACCATTGGTGGATTATATGCAACAACATGGTCGCGGCATGGATTTGCAATTCGCTGGACAAGTCGTTGCAGAATAGTGTCACATCAAGTGATGCTAAGACCATATGGGAGGAGCTCAAGCAGCGCTATTCCCAGGGCAATGCGCCGCGAGTGCACCAACTGAAGACCGAGCTATGTCTTCTTCAACAAGAGGGAAAATCTGTGACTGAGTATTTCACGGCCCTCAAGTGTTTGTGGGACGAACTCGACGATCACTCCAAACCGCTTTCCTGTACGTGTGAGGCGGCCGAACGATACGTGAAGGAGAAGGAAGTCGAGAAAATCCATAAGTTTTTAATGGGTCTCAATGTGGAGACCTTCAGTGCCATCCGATCCCAGATCCTCAGCATGGATCCACTTCCCGGAATGAACCGAGTACATGCTTTGGTTGTACAGGAGGAGCACCAGCGTGCCGTTGCTCGAGACCGTGATTCTAAGGAGGCGGCTGTTGGATTTCATGCTAGTCGAGGGGCCGGTCGAGATGGAAAGCCACAGTGTGATCATTGTGGAAAGATAGGGCATACAAAGGCCCGTTGTTACGAGCTCATCGGCTATCCCAATCACTGGGAGCCACGTCATGATGCCTCGGGAATGAAGAATTCCAACGGTGGCAATAGTAGGCGTGGCAAGCAGCAGCCAAAGGCGGCCCTAGTGGAGGAGCTGTAGCTCATGCAGCCCAAGGCGCGGCCAGTGATGCGCCTCAACCCAGCGGCGGCGCACGCCAATTAACCGAGACCGAGATTCAGCAACTCCTCGGACTTCTCGGCTCACTTAAGCCGAACATGGAAGTTGAACCGCTAGAAGGTTGTGGTACTTGGATTCTTGATTCAGGCGCCTCTGAACACATGACAGGACAACTTGCGTTTTTAACCAATCGAACTCGAATCCATGGGCCTTGCCCCATCACCACAGCTGATGGCAAAGTCTCGCATGCTAAGATACATGGGAATGTCCAGATTGGGACTAATTTAGTTTTGCATGACGTGTTATACATTCCTAATTTCTCATGCAACCTTATTTCGATTGGCAAGCTTACGGCCAACTTAAATTGTTATGTGATATATTTCTCCTCTCGATGTTATTTACAGGACCTAACCTCGAGGAGGTTGATTGGAGCGGGTGAGTTACAAAGGGGAGTCTATTGCATCGTGTCAACGAGGGTTTGTGCGAGTGCTTCAACCGACACCGGGACGTCAGTTGATACATGGCACCGAAGGTTGGGTCACCCACCTTTTCAAATATTGAGTTTGATTCCAAGTATTTCTTTCAATAAGGGACATGAGAATGTTTGTGATGCTTGCCATCGTGCAAAACAAGCACGCTCATCTTTTTCATTAAGTGATAAACATGCTGAATCTATTTTTGAATTATTACATTTGGATATTTGGGGTCCCTATCGTACTAAGTCAATTTCCGGAGCATACTACTTCTTAACCATTCTCGATGATTTTAGTCAGGCCACATGGATATACTTGATGAAAGAAAAGTCTGAGGTCTATCGTTTCTTCACTTCCTTTTGCGCCATGATTCGAACTCATTTTGGACACGCTGTCAAATTCGTTCGTATCGATAACGGAAAAGAATTTTTATCGGCCCAAATTCAAAAATTTTTCGAAGATCATGGGATTATTCATCAAACCACATGTGTCTATAGTCCTCAACAAAATGGCTGTGTTGAACGCAAACACCGCCATATTCTAAATGTGGCCCAAGCCCTTAGGTTTCAAGCTCACCTCCCGATTAAGTTCTGGGGTGAATGTATTTTAACAGCGGTTCATTTGATTAACCGTATCCCCACTCCTTTGTTGTCTGGCAAATCTCCTCTTGAAATACTTTATCACAAATCCATCTCATATGATCACCTTAGGGTTTTTGGTTGTCTATGTTATGCCAAGGTTCTTCCCCGTAGTTCCAATAAATTTGTGTCCCGTGCTCGTCGTTGCATTTTCTTGGGCTATCCTCATGCTACCAAAGGGTGGAAGCTTTATGATTTAGATACAAAAGAAATTTTGGTGTCTCGGGATGTGACATTTCATGAACACATTTTTCCATTTCAAAAGCCAATCATTTCTACAATTGCTCCCTTGGGTTCCACGGATTCATTCTCCACTGAATTGAACTTGGAACCCAATTTGGGTCTTGTTCCAGATTCAGGTCACTAACACTCCTCCATGCCTCAATTTCCAAATTTGGCCCAGGGAGTTCTTTCAACTTAGCCCGGCCTATCCACACATCAACCCACCCCCCAGCCGAATGTCCATTCTGCTCCCACAAGCCCAGCCCACTCTAATCCTAGTCATGTCCTAGCTTCGGCTCCACTCGCCACTGACCCGGCCTTCGATCCTGCTTCGAAACGATCTCGTCGTTCTCGTCGACCCCCCGCACGCCTCGACGACTACATATGCTACACGGCTGCAACATCTTCCCTTTGTCCCAAACTTGCCTCGTCTTCCTCCTCAAGTACAGTCTATCCGATGGAGAAATTTATCACATACAATAATTTTTCTCGGTCTCACCTTGCCTATCTAGCAACTCTTGACTCTGAGGTTGAGCCTAGATCGTATCATGATGCGGTCA
Organism: Psidium friedrichsthalianum; assembly: GCA_019149425.1. NCBI lineage: Eukaryota > Viridiplantae > Streptophyta > Magnoliopsida > Myrtales > Myrtaceae > Psidium > Psidium friedrichsthalianum. The sequence continues at coordinate 21,200 of JAGVVM010001826.1, forward strand.
AGGATGAACGTTGGCGGGATGTCATGACTGCCGAGATTCGAGCTCTCGAAGATAATGGAACATGGAACATTGTACAGTTACCGTCGGGAAAGCGGCCCATTGACTGCAAATGGGCGTATAAGGTTAAACGACAAGCCGATGGCAGCATTGAACGATTCAAGGCGCGTCTCGTGGCAAAGGGTTTCACTCAAGTTGAGGGACTCGATTTCCATGAGACATTCGCTCCTGTCGCAAAGATGACCACAGTACGGTGCCTTCTCACTGTTGCTCTCACCAATGATTGGGAATTACATCAGATGGATGTGAATAATGCCTTTCTTCACGGTGACTTGGAAGAGGAAGTGTATATACGTTTGCCTCCAGGGTATTCGGCGTCTTCTGCTGGGTCCGTTTGTCGATTACGTAAATCACTATATGGTTTACGGCAAGCCTCTCATAATTGGTTTGCTAAATTTACTGCTGTTTTACGAACCTACGGTTTCCAACAGTCTCAGGCCGACTATTCTTTATTCACATTCCATTCGGGCACTGATTTTTTGGCGGTCCTTGTTTATGTTGATGATCTGATTGTTGCCGGGAACAATACTACTTGGTGTGCTTCTTTCAAGTCCTATCTCCACAACTGTTTCAAGATCAAGGATTTAGGCCCCTTAAAATTTTTTTTGGGTATAGAGATCACCAGAACTCGCACTGGTCTTTTTCTTTCACAGAGGAAGTACTCCCTTGAGATATTAGAAGACTGCGATTTATCAGCTGCTAAACCCGCCGCCTTCCCGATGGAGCAGCGTCACCAACTGGCATCTTCGACCGCCCTAGTTCTATTTGACCCTGCTCGTTACCGCAGGCTTATCGGTCGTCTTCTCTATCTCACCATCACTTGTCCCGAGCTTTGTTATTCTGTTAACTTATTGGCTCAATTCATGCACGAACCCCGTGAGAGTCATTGGGACGCTGCCATTCGCGTTCTCTGTTACCTCAAGCACAGCCCGGGACAAGGTATCTATGACAATCTGAAAATTCGACCCAATTATCGGGATTTCTAAATGAATGGATGTATTTCATTAGTACGCTCTAATCGATACTCACTCAAGATTAGCTACCCTGGGACGACTAATCGAAGGAGAAAGGCTACCTGGGAAATTTTCCCAAATAGCCACCTGTTGGTTTGAGATTTCGACAGAGTCGATATTTAATGGATTTGACCATGAAATGAATTTCGATTTTGGACAATCGAATCTCTAAGGTAGTCACAATGGAGAAATGGATTCAGTTGCAGAAACGCCGCCAGAAGGGCAGACAGCCGGTATACGTCGCAAAGCAAGACATGAGTAGAAAAATTACTGAAATGCCCTCGGTAAATGCTCAGTCCTTAGAATTAGATTAAATAGAATTATTTTAGAGTGAACATGATAGAACAAAACCAATTCCAGTCTGAAATTCGTTCGTGCTCGGGACCCGATTGGTGCATTTGGCACGCACTTCGAGGCAAAGTCACATCAAATGTCACATCAATCAAAGTACACATGTCACATAAACCCCTCTACCAACTCCACTATCACCTATTTCTTGAATTTTTCTATTATAAACTTAATATAATCTCTCTTCTCTCTCCCTCTTCCCCATACGGCAGAACCATCACCTTCCTCCATTCTTCTTCTTCTTCTCCATTTTCTTCTTCCTCTCTTGTTTTCTTCGTCCGCCGGAGCCGCCCGTTTCGCCGTTCGTCCGCCGCTGTTTCGTCGCCGCCACCATCCCACGTCCTCTCCCTATCTTGGTAAGTTTTCTTGGCCCCTTACTCCTCTCTTTCATGGCTTGGAAGCCCTTTGAAACAAGGCAAAACCGTGACCCTGCACTTTTCGATTTTTCCCAGCTGGCCCTCAACTTCAAACGGCCGCCCACGAAAACTCAACCTTTGGATCGTCCTGAATTTTGGATATGTCGTAGCCCCATCTAAGGTGAGTTCACAGAACTTGATTTCGCTCCGATCCGAAATCGTTTGGGCATCCATTCATGCGTTTTCATTTCAGTCAACGAAACTGTTTTTCTAGGACAGTTTTGTGCCTTGCTTTCTATGACCCTAATCTGACCCCGTGAGCCTAAAGGACTTATAACCATGTCTTATCCTTGTCCTCCAGCTTGCTACGGCCCCGGCTTGACTCTTGTTTAGCCCTCAAAGTCGCTGTGCTCATCCCTTGAGCCGTAAGTCCCATTCGACCGTCCACCGTCTCCACCGTCGTTGTTGCCGTTCCAGCCCCTATCTTGGTAAGCAACTCCACTAATTGAGGCTTAGGAATATAGTATATGTGGTTGGTTGGCTTGATTAATGATTTAGTGCAAGTTAATCTATGGAAACGGGTGATTATGGTTAACACTAATTAGACTAGCTTTGGGTATTTGACAAGTGGGCTGAACCGTGGGCTTGCCAATATTAATTTGGGCTTGTATCTGTTAACCATGGACTGTGGATAATGGAAATGGCGTGTATTAGAAGGCCCAAAGGTGCTAGGTAGGCTTAGGGTCCAATATTGGGCTAAAATGATCAATTAGAGCTTAATGGGCTTAGGCTAAATTTCATGGGCTTGGGTTAGGCGTGAATTTGAAGGGGTCCAATGGGCTGGAAATAATGGTCTTGGATGTCCAAAAGATTGGCCAAGGATAGTAGTTGGGCTTAGGGTTCAATTTGGGGCTAAATAATTAAGAATGGGCTTATGGGCCTAGACCGTCTATTGTGGGTTTGGGCTTTAGGCGAGAATTAAGGGGGTCCATTGGGCTGTGAAAATGAGCTTAGATGTGAGGGTTTAAGGCCTAAGGTGATAGATGGGCTTAGGAATTTGATTTGGGCCCAATTGAGTAAATTAGGGCTTAATGGGCTTGAGTAATCAATGGGCCTTGGGCCTTAGGCGTTAATAGTAAAATGTAATGGGCCATTTCAAGACATGTTACTAATATTAAATCATGGGCTTGAGGAGTGTTTATGGGCCAAGACTCCACTTAGACTTAAAATGGGACTAACGGGCCTTCGTTAAATTAAAACTCCACTTGGTTGATTCGAGACAAATGGGTTTAAATTTGGGAAATCCAAATAAGACACGCATGTGAGAATGAACTCTTAGAATGGAGTCTTATGGGTTGTAGTTGAGAAAATGGGCCATGAGCCATGACCTGGGCCTAAATACAGTAGTTTGCCTATCGGATGGGACAGGGTACAGATCTTAGACCCAATGATATGATTTGCGTGTGGGGGCACATATCCTATCCGTGGTTACATATTGTCTGCACTAATTGAAGTGTCGTGATTGAATCTCGAATTGTCATGCTATGCTTGTGTGTATGTCCATTGCTTGAGAACGCCTGATTTGTACCCTACGTTATGTGTGGCGTGTCTGGGACAGAAATGATTGCAAGCATGATATGAGTCACTATGAGGAGTGACAATGAGAGGTTGGCCCTGATGCGTGTTTACGCGGGGAAATTGGAGAGATAAGTGTGTCAACCTGAGGCGTACCGCACGCGGGTTGGGACACGAGCCTGATGCGTATGAGACGCGAGCCGAACCCAGTTGGGGCATATGAGGATGGCTATTTGTGCATCTGGTATTTGCATATTGTTCGAGGCATTAGTTGTTTGATTGTCCACCTCATATATGTGATGTTTATTTCTCGCTATCGTATGGCTATGGTTAGATCGACCCCTGAGTCTTAGAACTGTTGTCTATCTTTCGAGAGAGTGGGCCCCGTGTGAGGTAACCAGGAACCCTAGACTATTGGTTAGGGCCGAACCGACCTAGTATACTCTATCCTACGCTAGGATTAGTAGTGAGCTTGCTGAGTCCTAAACTCACTGGCGTTGGTTGCCAACTTTTTCAGATCCCAGACCTCAATGATGGCCGCACCCCCAGTGCTTTTTGGACTGCCGGTACAGGTAGAGATGGAGGTTACCCACTATGTGGACGACGACGCTACTCTTTAGCACAGGCACGTGACCACGATATGGGTGGATTAGGGTAACCTACTTTTTGTCCCCCATAGATACGAGGCCTGGATGAGAGAGGGAGAGTTTGGCTTCGAGGGACCCATGCGAGCCTTCGATGTTCCCGTACCCATGGAGGACGACCCTACTCTGCTTCATCCTGTCACCTTTGAAGGTGATGTCATCGACCCGGAGCCGAGCCAGCAGCTGCCATCCCCAGGTCGCATGGAGATCGATGGACATGAGGAGGGAGATGACATGGACACCGAGCTAGAGGAGGAGCATGACCCCTGGGCGGACTATGACCCTGAGGAGGAGCTGCCGGAGTGACCTCGCAGATGCCGAGTCTAGGTTGTGAGCGTCAGGTCGAGCGTAGGACTTTTGGACCGTAGCCTGCATTTTCTTTTGGGGTCTGTACCTAACGCTAATGTTGTTTATATATATATATATATATATATATATATATATATATATATGTCTTTCGATATTTATCGTGGCCGACTCTTTCATTTGTTGCCCCAATATTGTATGTATGCATGTCTGGGTTGGAGATTAGCTTCCGCAGGTGATTAATTGGTAGACGCGCCGTCGATTCGCGATGGGTTTCCTGGGCTGTCGCGTGCCATGAACCAGGCGAGCGCATCCGCGATAGTAAATGAATGACGGGATGTCGCGAGCCCTTAGGGTTCAGGGCGTGACAGTATCTTTCTCCATCGCCCGACTTCTCTTCAGTTGACCGGCTACTGTGATTCAGACTGGGCCAGTTGTCCGATCACTCATCGATCTACTACCGGCTATTTTATCACTCTTGGAGGATGCCTGATATCCTGGCGCACAAAGAAGCAAGCCACCGTATCTCGCTCCTCAGCAGAAGCCGAGTATTGCTCTATGGCCGCCGCCGCTAGCGAGCTAGTTTGGCTCCGCAATCTACTTTCCTCCCTCGGCGTGCGCCATTTAGGTCATATTCCCTTATATTGTGACAATCAATCTGCTTTACATATTTCCGCTAATCCGGTCTTCCATGAACGGACAAAGCATATCGAGATTGACTGTCATTTTGTTCGGAACGAATTCAATCTGGTGACTCACTACTATCTATGTCCCCACCAAGTTACAGCTCTCGACTACTCTGTTCTCCTTTGCTTTTCGGCAAGGTGAGTTCAAAGTGATTTTCTCTCGCTTAAAGCTCCATCGCTGATACCCATCAGCACAGACGACGTATGTGGAACCTCCTGGGTTTAAATTGACCCAAAATTGCAATAAAAAAAATATTCCTTTTCTGCAAGGTGAGTTTAAAATGTTTTGATATGCTCTGTTCCAGTAAGGTAATGCTAGGTCTATGGTTTGTGTCCATGCCTGCATGTAAATCAATTGAAAAATTTGTGTTGACATGATACTACATTGATAGTTTGTTTACTGAATGTCGCGACCTACCTTAACCTCTCTCCAAGGGTCTGCTGAGTTAGAGATATCGCCATCTTTCAATGGCGGGGACTCTTCCAAATCCTACCTCTCGTGACTTGGATTTCGCTTTCGTGATTAGTAACTTAAATGTTACTAGGAGTTCATTAGTCTATTGGGTTAAGCTAGAAACCAATCGAGACATAGGAGTGTCATCTCGATTCTTACGCAACCAGAGTTATAAGTTAGAGGATTTGTTTATGCTAACTAGATAATTAGCGCCCTTTCAGTACTTAACCAGTCAATATTCCCTAAGGTGATCACACATTCTTCATATCATTTTAAGTTTGCCAAGTGTCTAGCAAGTGCTAAATGATTATGCATAATATTTTTATATCATTTTGTGCAATTACCTATTTATCGTTAACCTAGCATTTAGGAAAACGATTAACAGGCAATTTATCAAAAAACAGTACCGTAACAAACACTCAATCAGGCAAAAATATACCAAATTTCAAACTGAAAGTACACATGCAAACCAAATTTATAATGGTAATATTGAAAGGAAATAGCTTCGATACACGGATCGAGTGTATAAAAATGGATCGGATTGGATGTCAGTCTTCAGTCACCAAGCCTCAAAAGCTACCATCTCCAGGGCATTGTCGTCAATCGCCACATTGGAATATCAATCTGATTGGAACATGCACTCACTCAAAGTAGATAGTAGAGAAGTCAGCAAATTAAAAGATAAAATGAACATTTCAAATTAAACTCTAATTGGCACACTAATTTACCTACTGAGACATGCATTACGAAACAAGTTTTTCGGACATTCAGATGTTAAGCTAAAACTAAGTTATGCGAATTATACATGGAAAAACAGATAGTAATTGGACACATAAAACCCTAATTAGACAATATAGGCAAAAAAGGCAATTCCTATTTATGTCACATTTTTGACCCTTTTTTTTTGTGTTTTCTGAAAATATCAAGGACTTTTAAGATTTTTTAATTAATTTAATATTAAAAACGAACCAGATCAGATCCGGACCAGGTTAGGGGCCTGGACCGGATCCGCCCTGCTAACCACGGAGCCCACACGGACTGGGGCCGCCACATGAGCCCAATCCGTGACCCAAGACCCATGGGGAGAAAAACCAACAACCCGGGCACAAATAACAAGGAGACCAGGCCCCACTTTCTCTTTCTTTTTCCCTCAGTCCAGTCTACTTGGGCCCACTGTTCGCCTTGCCCAAAACACCAGCCCATCTCTACTGTTCATCTTCTTCCCCCCACGTCTTCTTCGCAGACGTTGTCCGTGCGCGCAGGGACGTCGTCTTCAACGTCGACCACGAACAGCCACCGCCGATGCCAGCTACCACTACCAACCTCACCGTTGATTGGTTAGAACCAACGACGACTCCGGCCATCACCTGCCCAACCTGACGACAACGACGCCGACAGCCAGTGGCCGAGCCTCGATGTCTCTGGTTCGGGTCCATCGCCTCACCACCACGGCGTCGCGGTTCTTCTCGTCCGCTGGAAAGTTGGGATCTGGCCGCACGCTGGCCCGCCGCGACTGGATCTGCTCGCGCGTCGCTCCGTTGGACCTGCTCGCCACGCCATCCCGGGGGGTCGTCACGTCGGGCTGTGCTCGCTCGCCTCTTGGTGTGGGTCAGTCGGCGGGGCTCGCCGAAGCTCTCCTGAGCTGCTCCCTCTCTGTTCATCTCCCCCTATCTGGCCCTTCCCTCTCTCACGCCTCCCTTTTGGGACTGCTCTCTACCAGCTATCTATTTGCCTTCTTGGTTAACAACGAAGGACGGCAAGGGGACTCGCGGCCAGCTTGGGACTCAGCGAGAACCTGGTTCGCGGTGGTTCGTGGACGAGGCTGCCATCGTCTCAGGTTGCGACGATGGCGGTCGGGCATTCTCGACCTTCAACTCTCGCTCTCCCCTCCTGTTCTTCCTTTTCTTTTTTTCTTTTCTTTTTTTTTCCCTTTTCCTCCCAAAAGCAGACCTCTTGGCTCTCGGCTCTCTTCTTTTTTTTTTGGCCTCAACATCAGACCTTTAAAACTCTCCCTCGTTCAGCTCTCATTCTTCGTCTCTTGAGAGCTCCCTGAGCTCTCCCTTTCTGTTTCCTCTAGAACCCCTCTCCCCCCGAGCGGCTTGCTCTCGGTCGACGGTGGGCGATGAATCGCAGGTGGTGGCGAGCGGTGATGGTCCGGTTCCGGTAAAGGAGCCACCGGTTCCTCCTTTTTTTGCGCCTAAAAACCTCCCCCTTTTACTGGTTTTCTCTCCAAAAAACTCAGCTCTTTCGTTCCCCAGCCTCCCCTCTCTCATCCTCCATTTTCCTTTTTCTGGGCTCCCTCTTCCTCAAACCGAGAGCCTCCTCCCCTCCTTTCCCCCACGTTTTCTTTCTGTTCTTCAACTTCAACTGCCCACGTTCAATCCCCTAGTGCTTTCACCTGCTCACCTCCAATCTCCCTCCCCTGACCAAGTAAGTCTTTTGCGCGGTCCAAAATGAAACGGAGAGAGAGAGAGAGAGGGAGAGAGAGAGTCCACGTGAGGAGTGACAATTGTGGGGCTTTTTATGATTAGGGTTCAAAAAATCGCAATTTACGGATTTGAGTCTAATTTTTTAAAATTTACCATTTAGGGTCCGTCCGGCAGTGAATTGCCGGAGGGGCCCTAGTTCGGCAGCAGGGCTGCCGCACGACTGTCGCTCGGCAGCTCTTCTGCCGAACTACACTAACTATATTTTCTCGGTTTTGCTTTGACAGAATTTGTGAGAATGCCAACCATTAATAGCAGTTATCAAAGCCACAGCAGAACACGTGTATAGAACATCTAGGGACTTGTGACAGGGTATAATTTCCTTTTTCAATTTTTTTTTTGGGGGCCAGAGCCATATGAGGAGATGGTAATATTAGTTTTACCTGTTAGTATATACGCGAGAATCGACACAAACCCGTATGCCCATTCCCATCCAGGGACGTACTCCATCACGCTCGCTCTCTCTTTCAAGAAGGGGATTGATTTGGAGGAGCTTCGAGATTCAGCCACATCTGCTGCTGCATCTCCATCCTCATCGCCCACGCCGCCGCCTCCTCCTCCTCGTCCTCCTGCTGCTTCAGAATCAGCCATTGCTGGTTTGTTGCTGCCACCGCGCCGTACTCCTGGCTGCACAACCCGGGCTGACCCACGGGCGAGTTCCCATATTCTCCAGCAGATGTTGAATGCTCAACCTCCTCAACATTCCTCCGCCAACGTCGTCGTCCGTCGGGCAGTGAGGAGGAAAATATGGAGCCGGCAGTGGCGACTCGCTGCCGACACTTTGCCTCTTGCTGCCGAGCAGCTTGGGATGTGGCGCACCAGACTTGACGGCATGGAGGCCATGGGATATGGCGGTTTTCACCTTGATCACCCCATGTTTCAAGAGCCATGTATGTACTTGCGTGACTCAAGCTATTACGAGAAGAAGAAGAAGAAGAAGAAGATAAGGGAAAAGGATAACAGAAGGGGCGGGTGTGAAGTTGAAGAGAGGCAGGGGCGACGCTCGTGGGATGTTTTCCGCTTGACGAGACTTTGTGAGCTTCTGCTCTTTTTCTTTTAACATTCATTACCCTAAAGATCAAAACACACTATCGGCATTCAATATAAAAGAAATTATTGTAAAGCCTTCGACGTTACAAATGCTCATCTGGAAATCCTGACACATGTCTTATGAAACGACAACTTGTTAACGCACTATGCATCCGATAATCATAGATATAATACATTGACCAAGATGTTCTATACACGTGTTCTACTGTGGCTTTGATAAGAGGAATGGGAGAGAATATCCATTGTGTTCGGCAGTAGGGCAGCCGAACGGCAGCCGTGCGGCAGCCCAACTGCCGAACGGGCTGCCGTTCGGCGACTTTGATGCCGAACTTCTAGTTTGGCAGCCACACAGCCGAACTGGGGCCTGTCCGGCACTTGCATTGCCGGACGAACCCCTAAATGGTAAATTATAAAAAATTAGACCCAAATTCGTAAATTGCAATTTTTTTGAACCCTAATTCGTAAAAAGCCCCGACAATTGTGGGTGCACGTGAGCAGTGAGAGATGGGCTTGAGTGGGTGATGAAAAAGAAACAGGCCAAATGGGCCATCCATGGGGAAAGAAAGGCAAAAATAAGAATTTGGGCCTACTCATGAAAAGAAATGGCTCAGCTGGGGTCGCGTGGGCTTGTCCACGCGGATTCGAGTCGGCCCAGCTCGATTCAATTTTTTTTTTGTTTTATACTATACTCATATTTTTTTTTGTTCTTTTCTGTTTTGCAATAAACAAGAAAAAAATATTTAAAAAAATTGAAATATTTCATTTTATAGATAAAAATGAAACATGACCGCCAAATTAGGTGACAACACTGAAAAATTTTGGTTTTCAGGTAGTGTGATGTTTTGCAGTATAAACGAGTTTTTAAGCTCTTTTACGTTACCAGTAGATGAATTCTCATACATTTTCGAAGGACGATCAAGCTTGTAGTTTATATTCCTTTTAGGTGACAGCTGGTAACCAACACATTGTATTGTGTGGGTTGCAAACAAATTTTTGTATGTTCATTAAAACTTTTGTCTTGAACATGCTTGAATTCACTGGACCGAAGCCTGGACTTACTGATGGTTGGCTTAATATAACGACATGAAAACCTTGTTTCATAGTTTTCGAGTTTACTTGAACGGAATCGAGTAATCAAGTGGTGTTTGTGTACTTGTGTTATCCTTTTCCTCTTTGCATTGATTACTCGAGGAAGTGCTATGAATGAGTTAATTAGGGGTGTATATCGAAGTGAGAAACCCATGTATTTTGCTTGAGTATTGTTTAGTATATTCACTATGTATGTATTCACGTTATCACGTTAATAATGTGAATTATGTTTTATTATGCATGTTCGTTATGTTGAGAGTGAACGAAATGCTAGTGTGGATTGAACTAAGTGAAACACGTGAAAATCTTGGCGTGATGATGCAATTAAAGCTACCTACGTGTGCTTTCATGTAAATTCTCGTATGTTTACTGAGTGTGATGTTTTATATGAGTGAATGTGAGATTGAATAAGCACAAAGTGCAGATCAAAAAGAAAGATATGAAGGTCAAATATGAACTTCAGAGTTTGTGATTTTATAGCCACATGAATATTAAATTATGGCATTTTACATAGTGGAATTTCCATTGCACTAGAAGGACACAATAATGTTATTGGATCTTGGATTCAGATGAGACAAAATCCGCTATAAGTTATGTGTTCACCATTGGTGGAAATGCTGTAATTTGAAGATTATCCAAATAAAATCGTGGGAAATGACAATCTGCAAAATCAAAAGTCGACTCGATTGAAGCAGATGACTTTCATGAAATAATCATTGCGGCTATTTCCAAAGCCAATATTGTGGCCAATGCAGAAAAAAAAATGGCTAGTAGACTCAAGTGCTACCAAGCATATATGTGAAAACATAACGCTTTATCCTTTTACATTTTAGAAGGGGAAGGAGAAGAAAATATTTATCTCAATAATTTGAGAACTACTCAAGTTCTTGGGAAAATGAATGAAACCGACACATTTCGTGTCATAGGCATTGTGATTGCCAAGAGGCACTAGCCATTGCAAGAATGAAACTTTCAATATCAGAAAGAGCTAGGCACATCTGATTAAAACGTAATGTGGTAAAGCAATTGTTTGAAGGTGAAATTGTGTTCATTGATTACATAGAAGTCATAAATGGATTTGGCCGATCTTCTGACTATGTATCAAGGGGGTAGTATATTAAGCTGCAGAATACACTTGATAAAATCACCTATATAAATGTGGAGTGGGGCCACTCCTATGAGAATTTTGGCAAAAATCTCTAGAGCACTTATGGATAACCTAAGCATGCGCATGGCCTATTAGCGCAAAACCACATTGAACAACAAACCTTGTGGAGTTTAATGTGATTAGTAAAAATTATAGTTCATAAAAAAAAAATTCTCAATTCATAGAAGTTTCAGACTTCATCAGTTATTTCGTGAATTATATTTCAATCTTCTTAGGCCGATTCATAGCCTAACAAGCACAGTTTCGATACAGTAGGCTCTAATAACCCAGCATGGAAGAAGGTTTGTTTTATCATAGGAGGGTAGCCACTAGAAGCCTTACTGATGTGGACATCGAGCCATATCGAGAAGGAGGTGTTAGGGACCCGTTGTCCTATCCTCTTGGTCTGATCACTCGAGCGAGGGCGAAGCAATTCAAGCAAGCTATTGGTGTCATAGTTTGTGATCTTTGGAGTGAAGGCGATCTTGGACCAAGACTTGAAGGATCTAGGGCTTCCTGATGCAAACACGATCATTCAGAGTGGCGTTAACCAAGCTGTTGACCCGAGCCAATGATTGGGCTAACGAACTCTGAATAGGCTCAAACATGATTGGCTGCACCAAAACAAATCGCTGAACCAAAACTCACCGTTACGCCTGACTAATGACTTTTTTTTTTTGGCATTTCAGAGTCGTTTAGGTAATTTTTTTAAGTATCTCTTTAATTTTAGGCAATTTCTGTGATTTAATGGGTTTTTTCTTTTTCATAATTTTTTTACCTTTCTTAGGGTAAGCACCATATATAAAGATGCTTAAGGCTTCAAGATTGAAACATATGTTGATTTCAAGTTTTTATAAAAAGAGAGGATTTTCTCTTCTTCAAGTTCTTTGAGGACTTGACCTTATCAAGGCTTCCTTATAGCAGTCAATTTGACTTATCGATCAAGATAACGAATTTCTCTTGTTCATGGTATTTATAACATTGGTTGGTTGACACAGGTTCATCAACAGGTCACGTTCATACTGAGGTTACCAATCACATGTTCGATTGGGGGTTGAGGTTCGCAATTCACACCTTCTGAATATTCGTAAAATGATTAGTCCTGCTTCGAGCGCACATCACTTATGCACTGAGTTTTTTACTCTGAGGGGTGGAATTATTCTTGAGGACATTGCTTACACACCTTAGATAATTATTCTTACTTTTCTTGTCTTTTCCAACATATTTTCCACAATTGTTATTTTTCATAATGGAAATTTGATAGCTACAACAATTCCATCATCAAATTCATGAGTGCACGCCCGACATTAGATGTTGGTCGTGTCCATAGCTTTTTTTTTTTCTTTTTTTTTGAAGGGGGAGGGGTGGTATTGGTGTCAGAATGGCGAATACATGAGATTTTATGTATGAATCTAGTAATGTCAAGGTGCTATGCAAATCTAGCGAGGCCACCCTAACTTGGGCGACCTCGCTGATTTGGTGAGGTCGGTGTTACAAACGAGGGCTACCCTCACTTCGGCGAGGCCAACTCTCGCCCGACCACAGGAGAAAAGAGGAAAAAAAGAAAGAAAGAAAGAATTAGAAAATATAAAAATAAAGTATTATTAAAAATATCCATGATAGAACGACGTAGGCCGTTCAGTGTCCACATAAGCAATATATGGTCAAAGTTCGCCAAAATGATGAAATTAGCTTTAGGTCAAAAGGTTTATGTCTAATTGACACCATTAAAAGATTTATGACTAAGTTGGTATAAATACAATAAATTTATGATTTTTTTTTACATTTTTCCTTTGCTTATAATTTTTTTTTTGTCGATAAGAAAAATAATTTTCATTAACTAAGTGATTATTTTCAAAAAATTATTTTTTGAATTATTTATCTTTTGCAAAATAAATAAAATCTAAAATAGAGTCGATTCCCTTGTTGATTAGTCTATTATAACAACAATAGGCAAATCCGGAGCAGCCCAATCCAGGGATCCGGCGGGACCCCAAACCGTGCGTGATGCCTGGGACGAGGACCTCCTCGCAAGGTCTCGAGCCATTTTCACACGGCTTGGTTCGCTCGTGTTCTCTCTTCTTCCACGCCAAAACGACGGCGATGACTCAATTCGTTCCTTCCGAGACGTCCTTTCGTTCCCTTTCCCACCGTCCCCTCCGTCGTCGTCTTGCGTGCGAGTAAGACTGAGAGAGCTGGGGACTGTGAACAATGTGGTCTCCTCAGTGGAGACGACTTTGACCCGCCACCACTCATTCATTCTTCGTCCCCTCCGTCCCATCTCACCCAACCCACATCGCTGTAACGAGCCATTGAAGTCTGAAGATGTGATGTCTGGTCGTCGTCCTCGTCCTCATCCTCCTTCTACTCCTCCTCTTGCAAGTGGCTTGACCGGTGCAGTGGTGGCTGAAAGTTGGCGTGGGATTTAACTTCGGTGACTCGAGTCATCCGCAGCCTCTGAGACGAGGAACAGGTGCAGAAAGTTTGGGCTAATGCAAATGAAATTTAAGAAGCTAAGCAGAAAATGAAAGTCGACTGAACATATCCTGAGAATCTCATGACCAAGAACAAAAAAATTGCTAGATATGAAGAACAAGTGCTCTAAGCGAAGACGATAGAGATCCAACATTCAACGCCCATGCTGAATATTAGAGATCACAATCTAAAACTCTGCAAAAAGCTGCGGGCCTTTTGCTAGAAAATCAGATTCTTCAATATCGCCTTCTTCATGGAGCTCCTTCTTCCATTAGCCAGGGACTATGCAAATGAGAGTTAGGCGATGTGGGTATCCCTTGTAGTGGGAAACCGCCATCACCTTTAACCACTAGCCCTTCCTCTGCAGAATTCTGGTTTTGGTCTTCTGTCCTCAAATTCACTTGCAGCTCGTGGTGTTCTTCACGCTTTCTCTACCAAAGCCAGTAGTGCTGCAGTAGTGTACGTGTTATAGTTGTTAGGATTCAGCGTACAATCAAGTCGAAGTAAAACGAAAATGCAAGAAAGATAAATTAAGACGGAAGATTTTATCCTGGTTCACCCTTAAATTAGGGCTACATCTAGCAGAGGATTCCACTATAATTTGCATCTCACACCTCTCGTTACATCCCTCAATTACAAGAGAAAAAGAGTATATATAGCAGCAGCTATTCATGAGCCCAAACCCAAACTGCTAAAGGAAAAATATGAGCTTAAATTGTAAAAGGCCCTCTGGTGTTGCCGAGGAGGAAAGATTCGAGTTTCATGATGATATTTCTTGGAAAAGCAAGACTGTTCTCTCTCTTTCTAATGTCTTATTATATTGTAAAATTTTGCATTGGAGGAGATGTCATCACAGCAACTGAGAATATCCAAGACCCTGAAAGTATAACATCAAGTAGAGGTATCTGCAGAATGGGATTCTTTAGCCCTAATGGTTCTGCAAATCACTATGTGGGGATTTGGTACAATAATGTTCCTACATATAATTTTCTCTGGGTGGCAAATAGGGAGAATCCGATTTTAGACTCTTCTGGTGTCGTGACGATATTGGATGATGGTAATCTTGTGGTCATGAATGGAAAGAGGGAATTAGTTTGGTCATCAAATGTGTCCAACTCTGTAACCAATGCAAAAGCTTAGTTGTTAGATTCTGGGAACCTTGTCTTGTTCAAACCGAGCTCTAACTCTCGTGCAACTGATGTAGAAACTCTCTGCGAAAGTTTCCAGCACATGACGGATTCATTCTTAGCGAAAATGAAGCTCAGCACTAGCTCAAGAACAAATGAGAAGCAGGCATTGACATCCTGGAGAAGCCCTTTTGATCCATCAATTGGAAGCTTTCTCGGTGAGTCTTGATCCAGAAAACATTCCTGAACTTATCATTTGGAATGGCAGTTCTCGGTATTGGCGGAGTGGTCCATGGAATGGTAATATATTCATTGGAGTACCTGAGATGCAGTCGCTCTATATTAATGGGTACAGCCTGGTGGACAATCAAGAAGGAACAGTTAATCTGAGTTACAGTTTTGCTGAGGCGTCTTACTTCTCATACTTGTTATTGAAATCAGATGGGGATTTGGTGCAACCATATTGGGCTAGGAATAAAAGTTCCTGGGAAATTGATTGGTCATCTCGGTGAGTGATTGTGATGTCTATGGCCAGTGCGGACCATTTGGAATCTGCAATGCCAAGACATCACCAATTTGTAGCTGCTTGAGAGGCTTTGTTCCTAAAAGCTTTCAGGAATGGAGCAGAGGAAATTGGACCAGCGGATGCATTCGGAAGTCACCGTTGCAGTGCAATGGAACTGCAAATGGTAGCAGTACAGCTGGCAAAAAGGATGGATTTTTAAAGCTAAAAATGATGAAAGTGCCAACTTCTGCTAAATTTTTTTCTACCCCCAAAGGTGATTGCCTGGGAAATTGCTCAATTAATTGTTCATGTGTAGCATATGCATATGATTCTGGTGTCCGCTGCATGCTCTGGATAGGAGACCTTATTGACCTACAGAAGTTCTCTGTTGGAGGAACGATTCTTTACATTCGGCTGGCCCATTCAGGACTTGGTAAATTAACTTTACCCTTAGATGATAGTTCCTATCAATTTTTTACTACCCCTTATGTTTTAGACGGATTAGTACACTAGGCTTGACTCATTCTTCAAGATGCCGTAGTTTTGTTAGCTATAAAGCAAAGGTTCCAAAATGGTTAAACATAGTCTGATGTATCAGTTTAATGTCTCCGTTCTGATCTCCAGATGAAAATAGACATTTGAGAGAAATCATAGCAACTACCGTCATCATTGGAACTCTCATTGTCATCGTCACAATAAGGTTTGCCATGAGCAAGGTTAAAAAATGAGGTAACGAGTAATGCAGCTGTTTTGAATCTTGGAATTGCCAATAATTTCTGAGTTTGCATCGATTAAATAACAAAAAAATTTGCTGGATCAGCAGTAAAGGAAAGCATGGATAAACATTTGTCCAGTGGAGAAGCCCCTTCAGTGGTTTCTAATGAAAAAAATGCTTGATCAGAGTTGAATTCCAGGAGTTTGTGAAATATAAAATTGGAGAATTGGATGCAGCAACAGGAAATTTTGTGAGGCCAATAAGCTTGAACGGGGTGGTTTCGGGCCAGAATATAAGGTATATGTATATATGTAGAGTTAAGTTTTATAAATGCAGGTGTGCGCGCGCGTGTTAATTTTAGTAGCTCATGTAGTCCCTGTGTATAGGGGACACTACCAAACGGTCAGGAAATAGCAATCAAGAGGCTCTCGAGAGCCTCAGGACAAGGGCAACAGGAATTTATGAACGCAATGGTGGTCATTTGTAAGGTCTAACATCAAATCTTGTTAGACTTCTCGGATGCTGTGTTGAAGGAGATGAGAGAATGTTAATCTATGAATTCATGCCAAACAAGAGTCTAGACACATTTCTCTTTGGTAATATTTCACTTATTTCATTGTTGCCTCAAACTTTTACTTATACCATATATCCCGAAAGCCTCGTTTGTATAGTTAGCCATTTGAATAAGATTGACTGTTCTTGCCGCAGATGCTATAAGTTTCTCTTTGGCTTTGGACTTTTGTGCATTTCACTCTTTTCCAGTTGCAAAAATGAATTTTTCTCATTAAACTTCTATGTCTATTCAGATCCGCTTAAACGAGTACATTTGGATGGAGAACTTGGTTCAACATAGTTGATGGAATCTGTTGAGGCCTGCTTTATCTTCATAGGGACTCTAGACTAACGATTATTCATAGAGATTTGAAGGCAGGCAATATCCTGCTGGATGAAGAGCTCAATCCAAAAATTTGGGACTTTGGAATGGCTCACATATTTGGGGGAAACGAAAATCAAGCTAATACACGAAGAGTTGTGGGAACCTAGTTAGTAACTCTTTACTTTTGACGTTCCTGGTGATTTTATTCTCTACTCAGAATCAGGAATCTGAACCTGTTTGATGGAATGCAGTGGCTACATGTCTTCTGAATACGCAATGGAAGGGCGATTTTCGAAAAAAAATCAGATGTCTTTAGCTTCCGTATATTATTGCTGGAGATCGTAAGTGGAAGAAGGAACAATAGTTTTCATGAGGAAGATCAATGCTTGAGCCTTCTAGGATTGGTAAGCTCTCACTGACATAGAAGTTGGAACTGCATTCTATTCTCACAAACCGGAACTCCAATAGTAAATAAACTTGATTAATTTATAGGCGTGGAAGTTATGGGGAAAAATTCCAAAAAAGGGCCTGAAGTACCTTCGTTTTCTCAAATAAGGGCCTGAAGTTGACGTTGTTTCAAATAAGGGCCTGACGTGCCCTTATTGTTTCAAATAAGGGCCTGGCTCAAGGGCGTTTTTGTCCTTTTAATTTTTTGAATTTTTTTCTTTTTCTGTTTTCCTCTTGTACTTTTCTTTTCCTTTTTTCGTCCTTTTACTGCTAAGCCAAGCTCCGACCCAAATTCTCTCCTGCAAAAGCTACTGTTCCACTTCCTCTCCCTCGTCTTCCATCGCCTTCAACATCCCATGCCCTCCTCTCTTCTCCAACCGCAAGCATTATTCTCCTCCAGGACACACCTCGAAGCCCTCCAAACTCGCCCTTGCTAGAGCTGATGGCGGCCTCGATGCAGTCTCCCTAGCCACGAAGCAATCTCCATTAGCTGCCCCTCCTCCGTTTGATTATTTTAGTTTTGATTTCTTTATGTTTTCAACAATAACGAAAGACCTCTCCCCTCCCCCGCACATCGCCCACCTCAGGCTCGGGCTCATGCTGCCCTCAAGAGGAAAGCTCTCCTGACCAACGAAGACGGCGTCGCCTTCGTCAAATGATGAAGTTTACAAGATTGGGCTGTATCCTGCTCCGACACAGAAACGTCGAGCATTGTCACATTCCCAAGGTTCTTCAACGTGGCGACGAGGGTGCTCTCGCTGCCATGGTGGCACTGAGTCTCGTAGACTTTATCCAGGAAGCAGCCGGACCCGATCCCGAACGGGTATGGAATCGTTAAGTTGCCGCATGTGGCAGTGCAGTTGGGCAGGGCCACCGCGGGAGGTGGGTCTGGTACATCATCAGCAGCTGCCGCCGCAGCGTTTGGCAATAGCGGCAGAAAGACAAGGCAAAAAACGGCGACTAGTTTGAACACCACTTGCAGTATCATCGTGATCATCGTCCTACTTTCGTTTTGATTTTGTTGGTGGGTGTGCTTTGCTCAAATCCGTTTTCAGTTTGAAGCCGAGAGAAGAACTGGAGGATTGGTCTTTACATATACAAACACAGGATGCACGAACGAGAACGCTTCCACTGTTGACGGTGCCGATAACTCCTAGTTCGGGTCGACTCTATGTCACGACGACAGCTACAGTGATTGCTTCCTGTACGATGAATAGTCGCCTAACACATCGCAAGGCTTGCGGTTGGAGAAGAGAGGAGGGCGCGTGGTGGTGAAGGCAATGGAAGAGAAGGAAGAGAAAGTGGAACAACAGCTTTTGGAGGAGAGAACCCCGGTCGGACGCTTGCCTTGCAGCAAAAGAACGAAAAAAAGAAAAGTAAAGTAAAGAAAAAAAAAGAGGAAAACAGAAAAAGAAAAAAAAATTTCAAAAAAACTAAAAGGACGAAAACACCTTGAGCCAAGCCCTTTTTTGAAACAATGAGAGCACTTTAGGCCCTTTTTTGAAACAACATCAATTTCAGGCTCTTATTTGAGAAAACGAAGACACTTCAGGCACTTTTTTGAAATTTTCCCGAAGTTATGGAACGAAGACAATGTTTTAGAATTAGTGGACCCAAACATACCTGTTACATGCTTGCGGTTGAGCTTTCGAGGTGCATAAATGTGGGGCTTCTTTGTACACATGAAAGGGAAAAAGATAGCCTTCCATATCAACTATTATTTTGAGCTTTCAAGGTGCATAAATGTAGGGAAAAGATAGGCCTTCCATATCAACTGTTATTTCCATGATCAACAGCGAAATTGTGGATCTCTACCAATGATGTTACTCTCACCGCTCTTCACGGAAGATGACATGATCTGAACTTTTGTTCAAATATTTGGTACGTTCTGTTGGAATAATGCTTTCTACTCCTCATCTCAAGAGGTAGTGGTTTAGATAAAGTTATGGGAAAATTGCGAACAGCCCCCATCCACTATGTGAATTGCAATTAGCCCCTCCTTCAAATGTTTGCAACTACTCCTCGACATTTCTATTTGTTCTGAATTTGAATCCTAGTAAGGGATAAGCTAATAGGTGGAGAAAAACCATATAAATATAAATAACATATAGGACCCATCGTCAACTAATATGGGACAACAACTTCAACACCACTTTTCACTTGCAAAAGTTCAACCTAAAAGCTTATGCTAATAGGTGGAGAGAGATCACATGAATATAAAGAGCATATAGGACCCATCGTCAAGCGAGGTGAGACAACTTCAACAAATTCGATGACATGGCTAGCTCAAAAAATTCCAACACTGCAGTCTGTGTCAATTGATTGACGATTTCAATCAGTATAGCTAGCTGTGAGAAACTGGAAACTAGGGTAGGGCAATGTACATAAACCTACAAAGAAAGTGGCAATTCACAGAAAGCAATTATAGCCATAATCTTGAATGAAGGCAAGAATCTGTAATCTCTAGGGCATGCTCTGTCACACCCCAAAACCAAAACCACATCGTAACCAAAACTAGAGCTTCCTTCGATTACAAAATCAAAGCTTGCTACTAAACCATCAATAAATATACACATATCTCTGCCAAAAAGATGAACATATCTAACAACAACTCAAAAGGCTCATCATAACCAAAACCAACTCACAATTTATAACCAAAACCTGAATAACAAAAATGTCATCTTACTAATGATCACTCACGTCCTACTTGCGACTTGCTCAACTTGAAAGATGAGAAAGATGAAAAGAGTGAGTTAACAAAGCTCAGTGAGTAATACATTTCTTCTAAATGGATCGAACAATCACTATACATATTTAATACCAAAAACAACTATCAATGGTCTAATTCATTGATTAATCTCATTAAAAGCACAAGTCAATGGTCTATCCATTGACCAATCTCATGCTCAAGATTCTAACCGTAGTCACATGTAATTCCCATGACAAAAAGCAATCAAGATTCCCCCATTGGCAAAGTCTCCACCTATAATGTTGGTGGCTCAGCCCACAAGGATATCTTGAACTAGTATATGCATACCTACAACTCCTTTAGTCGAGTTCACAACTAACTTGCGCACCACAAATTCACAAAAAATCAATATCAATAAACCAGAATTTACATCACAACCAACTTGTAACCAGTAGCATAAATCGATCACAAACCATCTCAAATAGATAAAACAATAGTAAATGTTCAATTTTGTCTTATGCAATAAAAATGCTTTAAACACTGCTTTTACTTTCTTTTCAAAGGAACAAATTACATTACAAACTCATATTTATACATTCTTATCATTCTCAGAAAAGCATGAGTATATACATGTCAAAAAAGAAATAGTATCATTCACCAGATGAAGGTAAAAGCAAAATGCGACGATCACTCGAGCCGACGCGTCCAAATTCCTATTCAAAAGTATGGAAAACGGATAAAAAACGAGTAAAACACCACTCTAATGGATGACTCAATTAATTTACACCAATTTAACGATAGAATGACGACTATGTGCCAACGGAAGCTCACCCATATTGGAGAACCTTTACAGTCTGCTATGGACAGTTTTGCCCTCCGAAATTGATAAGGCCATAACTCGCTCCACATAACTCGCTCCACGAGCTCCGTTTCGAGCCTTTTTGTAGTCCAAACGAAGTTTATTTGACATACTACAAAATTCCTAACATGGCCAACCCCAAACGGTGAACGAAAAATAAAGATATCAAACCTTGAAATGTACTGTTTGCGCAATACTATAGCGAACCAGAATTGAAAATCTTATTTTGGGCAAATCAAAGCAACAAATTAAGATCCTTAAATCTCATGCCTTCACAACATCCTAAATTTTTATCCTTACACAAAAACGCGATCCAAAAACTCCTCAAACAAATGCAGCAACTCACAATCGACATAGATTTGAAATTAAGCTCTAAATATGAAGATCACCTTAATAGGAGGAACAAGAGGTGCGAGTACTTACCAAACGTTGCTAATCGGTGTTGGGATAGCTTGGCAAGGCAACGATGTAAGAAATCCCTTTCCTTTCTTCTTTTTTTTTCTTTCTTTCTCTCTATCTTTCTTTCTCTTTCTGCTGCTTCTTGTTCACTGGACGAGCTCCCTTTTATTGTTCCTCGTTTTGTCTGCTGGAGATGTCACATGAATCATCTAGAGAAGGAGAAAAAAAGAAAGAAGATGGGCTGATTTTGGCTTGTCGAAAACATGGGTCTGGGCTTGGGTTATTGGCCCATTTATTACATGCTCTCTCCTACTGGTCACTTTGAAAGACTCAAATGCTTTTTTCTAGCATTTATACAAGGAAAGCGATCAATACGACTAGTTGCAAGCAACTGGAAATTTAGTCCATTGAAAAATCCACAATACACAAGGACAGCAATTGGGGCCACAACGTTGGACGAAGGCAACGATCTGAAATTTCCATGGCATGCTGTCTCTGGCTGGTAATACTCCAAGACAAATGCTTTTTCTACAGTTGACCTCGTCAATGGGGCTAAAATCCTGATGTAGGAACCCAAGCACTAGTAGTTGATGGTCTCACGTTTGGCTCGCTAGATCAATATTGTTGACCCATAAGTGAAGGTGAAGTGACCCTTTAAGAATCTCACTAAGAGAAAAAAATAACAATATTGATAAGAGCCGAAGACGACCACGTGGGAAACTTTTGAAAGGCTAGTTTAAGCCTCTAGCGAGAGAAAATCATGACATGATAGCAATAGTTGATGAGGAAAATCTTCTTACTAGAGCAATATAAATTTCTTCATGGACATGCTTAACCCAACTTTTGCAGTGGAGAATTTACCTTCATCTTCAACCACAAGGTTTTCTCTCTGTAGTTGTGATTTCCACATCCTGTGCTAAACTTCAGATTGTGCCTTCTAAATTCTAAAGCTAGCAAAACCAGTTGTTGCTGAGAAGAAAGGTTCAAGGAGTCATGATACTTCTGGGAAAAGTAAGAATATTCTCTCTCTTTATTTTGTTTCGTTATGCTGCGAAATTTTGCATGGGAGGAGATGTCATTACAGCCTCTGAGTACATCCAAGACCCTGGAAGTATCATATCAAGTGGAGGTCTCTACAAATTGGGATTCTTTAGCCCAATGGAACTACCAATCGGTATGTTGGAATTTGGCATAACAAGATCCCTGCATTTCATGTCTTTTGGTTGCGAACAGGGACCAGCCTGTTTAGATTCTTCTGGTGTCATGACCATATCCGATGACGGTAATCTTGTGATAATGAATGGAAAGAAGGAAGTAGTTTGGTCATCAAACGTTTCCACCTCAGGAGCTAATGCAAAAGCCCAATTATTAGATTCTGGAAATCTGTCTTGCTCAACAAAGTTCCAATACGAGCACAAATGATACAGCAACTGTATGGGAAAGGTTTCCAGAACATATGTGATTCATTCATGGCAAAAATGAAGCTTATCACCATGAGAGAACAAATGAGAAGATGGTAGGCACATCGTGGAAAAGCCCTTCTGATCCATCGGTTGGAAGTTTCTCAGTTAGTCTTGAACCTCTCGATATTCCTGAAATTTTCCTTCGGAACGGCACTACTCTACATTGGCGGAGTGGTCCTTGGAATGGTAAGGGTTTCATCGGAATTCCCCAGATGGAATCAGTCTATCTTAGTGGAGTTAGCTTAGTGGATGATAAAGAAGGAACTGTCTATCTGACTTACAATTTTGCGGAGGTGTCTTATTTGTCATTCTTTCTTGTGAGGTCAAATGGGGAGTTGTTGCAGCCATTCTGGGATGAAAAAATAACCATTGGCAGATCATTTGGTCAACCCGGGAGTCCGAATGTGATGTCTATGGCAAGTGTGGGCCGTTGGATTCTGCGATGCCAAGAAATCACCAATTTGCAGCTGCTTGAGAGGCTTTGACCCTAAAAAAGTTGAAGAATGGAGCAGAGGGAATTGGTCCAGCGGATGCGTCAAGAGGTCATTGCTGCAATGTGAAAGGATAAAAAATGGTAGTACTAAAGCAGGAAAAATGGATGGATTTGTAAAGCTTGAGACTGTGAAAGTGCCGAATTATGCAATCGGGTCATCTTCTTTGCAAGACAAGTGCCGAGAGCAGTGCCTCAGTAATTGTCATGTACAGCATATGCTTATGATGCCAGCGTGGGTTGCATGTACTGGAGCGGGACCTAATCGATGTACAGCAGTTTACCAATGGAGGAACTACTCTATATGTTCGACTGGCGCATACAGAACTTGGTAAGTTCAGTTCTAAATTTAATTTCTAATCAATCTGGTACTGCTAGGTAGTTAGGGAATTTCAATCTATGTGATATGCCAGGTAGAGTTGAGACCTATGAAAGGTAACTAAACAGTACTTTTGTTTTAATACCTGCTTCAATCTCAGACATCATTGTATGTCCATATTTTGATATGCAGTAGGAAAAAGAGATCTCAGAGCAATTATAGCGATTGCAGTTGTTGTGACAACACTTATTTTTAGTATTGGTACTTTCTTCACCTGGAAGAAGTTCAACAAGCGAGGAGGTAAAGATGGAGAACAATTTTCAGAGGCTTCTAATAAGAACATGCTTGGAGCAAGTTTGAGCAAAGTTAATCTCCAGGAGCTTGTGCTATATAAATTGGAAGAGCTGGCCGCAGCAACAAACAACTTTTGCGATGCTAACAAGCTAGGAGAGGGTGGTTTTGGCACAGTATATAGGGTAATACATTGTCATGTAAAGGACAGCAGCTACGGTTTTTCCTCTCTCTCTCTCTTTTTTTTTTTTTTTTCAAATTTCAGTAGCTTATTTAAGTCCCTTTGCACAGGGGAGACTGCTAAATGGAAAAGAAATAGCAGTCAAAAGACTATCAAGAGCCTCAGGACAAGGATTGCAGGAATTTATTAACGAAATGGCCGTGATTTCGAAGGTCCAACATCGAAATCTAGTTCAACTCCTTGGATGCTGTGCTGAACAAGATGAGAAACTATTAGTCTATGAGTTCATGCCAAACAAGGGTCTAGATGAATTTCTTTTTGGTAATAGTCCATTCCTTGCAGCATTCCCTCGATCTATCATTGAATAAAAGTTTATGGGGAAGTCTAATTTTTAATGTTAGCTTTTTAAATAGTACCTGGCTGTTACCTATTGCACATACGTCACATTTTTGGTTTACATGGGAACCTCTTTCTGCGCATTTGACTCTTCTCTAGTCACAAAATAACACATCATTTTGTGAATGTCACTTCTATTGTCTATTTTAGATCTGCTCAAAGGAGAGCAACTGGATTGGAGAAGACGGTTCAACATTATTGATGGAATTTGTCGAGGTCTAATGTACCTTCACCGTGACTCTAGACTACGGATAATTCATAGAGATCTTAAGACAAGTAATATCCTGTTGGATCAAGAGCTCAATCCAAGAATTTCAGACTTCGGAACAGCTAGGATATTTGGTGGAAAAGAAGATCAAGCAGATACACAAAGAGTTGTGGGAACCTAGTAAGTCTTACTTACATTATGAGTCTCATACTGGTTTAATTTTTCTACCTAGTATAAGGAATATGAAAGTGTTTCATGAAATGCAGTGGTTACATGGCTCCAGAATATGCGATGGAAGGACGGTTTTCGGAAAAATCAGATGTCTTTAGCTTTGGGGTACTATTGCTGGAGATTGTAAGTGGAAGACACAACACTAGCTTCAATGAGGACGATCATTCCTTGAGCCTGTTGGGATTGGTAAACTTTTGCAAACAGAGAGATCAACCTATTTCCATCTACACAAATTCCAAAAATAATTGGACTTGAATTCTGTTTTCTTTGCAGGCCTGGAAATATTGGGAGGAAGACAATGTACTAGCTCTAGTGGACCCTAAAATTTCTGTGAGAGGCTTTGAGGTTGATATCAAAAGGTGCATAACAGTGGGGCTGCTTTGTACACAAGAACTCGCAAACGATAGGCCTACCATTTCAACTGTTATTTCAATGATTAACAATGAAATCGTTGGTCTTCCTACTCCAGACAAACCTGCATTCACTGAGAGACGAACAACCACCGACACAAGTTCCTCCAGACAAAGCCAGAAGAAATATTCTGCCAACCATGTCACTCTTACGGCTCTTGAAGGCAGATAAATGAGGATGCCCAAACAAATACGTTTGAAAGTTCAGCTCAGATATGCAAACTATGGCCAGCTCGTGTCTTGGACATGGATTGAATTATGAGTACTAGCATGATCCTATTTACATGTACTGTTTTTAAAGCACTGCCTTTGTTTTTCTTTGTCCCCCCCTTAGTCGAGTTTAATCTTGCTTGAAAATGTATGGACAAAAAATTGTGCAATAGCACATTACAGTACCTTTGGTGGCAGTAAGGCCTCGCATGTTTGTGTCATTCCAGAGTTGGGGGCAAATATTTGGCAATTTTTGTATTGGTACGGCAATTGCTCTTTGGCAAGAAGCTCTGTTCGATTAGGAGGCTAGTTTGAAACAAGAAAGGCAATGCCATTAAACAAAACTGTGCGCCTTAATGTTAATACTATGGTATGAAACTAGAACTCAAGTGAAAACTTTTTGCTCCATGTTTGTGCATGTGGACTTGTTGAATTTTGCCTCTTTTGTTCCAGATTTCCAATTGTCGGAAATCATATGAGTAACTAAAGCAGCAGGCACTGCGAAAACTATCAGACAAATTTCTATTATTGGTTTTTTTTTTTTCTGGTAAGAACTTCTGTCATTTTGGTTCTTAAGACAATGAAGAATCTGCTAACTTCAACTCGGTACAGAAAGCATTTTAGACGAGAATGCCCTGTTGGCATTGTAAAAATTTCAATCGAAGTTTCGAAGAACTGACAGAGAATAACAATGTTTAGAAATGGTTTTGGAGGATTAGCCGATAGATAACTGGTATTTGTCCAGAGAATCACCCTTTGAAATAAGCTGAAAACAAGTCGGCCTATAGGTGCTTCCCAGGAAAGAGAAAAGGAGAGTTGCACCAAGTCAATAAAACAGAAAAGGAAAAGCAGCCATGAATTTCCCTTGGAGATGAGTCAAGAAACGACACTCTTTTATTGTATAATACTTTTTTAAAAAAAAATTTATGAAGAATCTTATGATAACTTCTTTTTCTTTTGCAAGATGAAAAATTTCCTGATACTTCGTGCACGCTTGTGTTATGATATTGCTACAGGACACACATTCTTGTGTTATGATAGGAGTAGGGGATCATTCTATTCTGACCGCATAAAAAACCAGCAGCCAGAGATCCATCTGACTCCAAAGACGCTCCACACGCTTCGGTTTGAAGGGCTTTTTTTCCAAATTAGGTTGAATAAAAAAATTATTTACCAAAAGAGGTTAAAAAAAAATTTTTACCGAAAAGGGGCCCGTGCGGCAGTCAGACTGCTGCACGGGCCTGTCAGGAGGCCCACGGCCCGCACACAATGGGGCTTTTTTTTTTTTCGGTCACTTATTATAACATTTAGGAATTTATTTTATTAAGATATATGTAATTATTTTATTTAGTATCTAAATAAATAAATAAAAATTATTCATAAAGTGAAAATTATATTATTCAGATTTTAATAATTATTTTATTTAGTATGTATTTAATAATTTTATATTTACATAACTTTGTAAATATAAATTATTTTTCCTTTTTACCTTATTTGTATAACATAATTTTCAATAATTAAATTCAACATTTTTTTAAATATGCATGCAGTTATTTTATTTAGTATGTAAATAATTTAATTAAAATTATTGACTAGGCGGCGATATAGCATTTTTTTATATCATTTTTTGTACGTGTTTTTATAATTTTATTTATATATCTTGGAAATATAATTTCATTTCTTTTGAAGAATTTTTTATAACATAATTATGAACCATTAATTTAAAATTTTATTAAGATCCATGTAATTAATAATTTACTATGTAAATAATTAATAAAATTAGTCGTAAAATAAAATCGGTAAGATATGTTCACATATCCAAATTAAAAGAACGTGGATGATAAGCTTAATAAATTAGTACCGTCGTACAGCCGCATTTTTTCTTAAATTTCAAATTTTTGTACTTTTTTAATAATTTTGTTTTTAAACAACTTTGTAAATATAAATTAATTTTCCTTTTTAGCTTATATTTATGACATAATTATCAATAATTAATTGTAATTTTTGTTAATATCTACGGAATTAGTTTATTTAATATGCAAATAAATTAATTAAAAATATTCACGAGGCCGGTGCGGTAGCATTTTTTTATTTCGTATATTTTTCGTTTTTTTTAAAATTTATATTATATAACTTTATAAATATAAATTTTTTCCATTTTGAAGCTTATTTTTTTAACATAATTATCAATCATTAATTGGAAATTTTATTAAGATCCATGTAATTAATTATTTACATAAAAAAATATTCATGAGGCCGGTGCGGCAGTAATTTTGCAATTTCTTATTTTTTATGTCTTTTTAATAATTTTATATTTTTATATAACTATGTAAATATCATTTTTGTACATGTTTTTATAATTTTTTTGTAAGGATAATGTTATTTCTTTTGAAGCTTATTTTTACAACATAATTATCAATCATTAATTGGGAATTTTATTAAGATCCATGTAATTAATTATTTACTATGTAAATAATTAATAAAAAATATTCAGGAGGCCGGTGCGGCAGTAATTTTGTAATTTCTTAATTTTTATGTCTTTTTAATAATTTTATATTTTTTTTATATCTTTTTAATAATGTTGAAATTTTTGTTAATATGTACATATTTAGTTTATTTATTATGTGAATAAAATAATTAAAAATATTCACGAGGCTAGTGCGGTAGCATTTTTTTTTTAATTCGTATATTTCGCATTATATGTAATAAATTTTATTTAGTATCTAAATAATTGATAAAAAAAATATTCGTAAAATGAAATTGGTAAGATATATGAAGATAACATATCCAGATTAAAAGAAGATAGATAACAATCCATGACGTAAAAAAAATCTAGTAATTCAAAGTTATACTAATAAATAACGATTCTCAACTCAATTACATTCACTGATGATATTGTCTTCCTACGTGGCCTCCTGTTCCACAACGAGGTTGTCTCCGTCATTCAGCAAGTCTAGTATTGTATGGAGAGTGATGATGCGGTTCCGATTGAATAGGATGTGTAGATGACGAAGGCATATCCTGTGATGGGAGGTGTGGTTGTGATGTGGATGCTTCATGAAATTGAGAAAATACACCACGATCAGACGGTACAAATCCTACTGTAGGAGGACATGGGTAAAGAGGAGAGAAATCGGATCCATAATAACTCGGAGAATTAGCTGGAGTCTGGGATTGTGGATTGTCATGGAAGATAAAATCGGATCTCTCACCAAATGGGCTAGCAAACGAGTCGAACCGTGGACTGCAATCGGTCTGGCTAAACCCTGTAGTGAACCCTAGAGTGAAATCTGTCGTATGATAGGCCAACGGGTAGGGGATGGCTTCATTAGCACGAGCTCGAGTTGTCCTCCGGGTCGACGGAGGAGTCTCGGGTGGGTCATCCTCGTGCGGCCCACTGGATGCTGCTGTAGGTACTGATTCGGGAGGTGGAATCATTGTTATCCGTCTCTCCTCATTGAAGGCATATAGCATTGCCCTAGATGTCCTCCTAATAGCCTGCACGTTCTCCGAGTTGGATTGGAACATAATTGAAAAATTTGTTCCATCCCATCACTCTGTTCATGAAATCAAAGTCAACAGAAGTTATTAAATACAAATAACTAATGTTACTAAAAAAATTTAATGAAGTAAAGTAAAAGCATTTGCACGTACTGCAGCACCCATTGCAGCTCCCCTAAAAGAAATCCACCTGCGTGTGTGTCTACGGTACCACCTCATATATTGCGAATGATAGGAAAGTGGCTCCGTTGCATGAACATCATCGACTATATAGTTAAGACGACCATTCCATATATCAATCCACTGTCTATGCAAATCGACACAATTCTTTGTAATTGGCCTTAACTCAATATCATGAAAGGCTGTATGATTATAGGGAGGAGTAGGTATTGACTGCTGCATACCAAACTGACGAAGTACTCGATCTGGATAATGCCACTCAACGATATGGAAACAAATGAGTGGGACACGAGCCCTCCAAACTTGTTCTCCC
>JAGVVM010001827.1:0-44841 GCA_019149425.1 Psidium friedrichsthalianum
GTTGAGCTCATCCATCACTACTTAGACTAAGTACGCACCTATTATTTTAAATATAGCAAAGATCAACTATATTTACCTAACCACACTTCTTTTGGGAATCCACTCCAATTGCATCGATGGGGATCTATTCATCAGGTACTTCTGTCGTACTAATCACATTAAACTAAAATCCCCTAGCCATAGCTAACACTAAGGCATTTTATGACCGTTTTCTATAATGTTCTGCTTTATCAATTGTGTTCTTGGCTTAATGAAGTTTCTCACTAGCCATCCCTTCATGCAGAATTCATTTATAGCTCCGAGCAAAACTTTTGCTTTTGTTAGTTTCACACCTGCGGTGATTGTTTTCCCAATCTTCTTTTGCGATCAAAGCTCTCACTTGTGCTTTAGCACAACACTTAGGTATTTCCTCGCGTAGTCATCAATAACTGTTACTCTTAACATCTGGACTCTTCCTTGAAGGAAGACTACAATACTTGCAAACATGTAAGTGATTAATTCTGCAATATCGTGGTATTCTTGACATTCGCAGCATAGACGGCATTTTCACCATTGATCTAGAATTTAGCGAACCTCAACATTCAATTTCGTTAGCAATATAAACCTGTAATAAATTTCTTTCACATTTGAAACCTTTAGGCTCTCTCGTTAAGTGCCGCAAACGCTTTCCCCATAGTTGATTGCTCGAAACAATGCATTTCCCGAGCGTCCTTCCGATATCAATTCCTCACTATTTCACCTGAAGCTCAGTGCAGGCTATTGTGCTTGATTCCTTTCATTCACTAAAGCCCGTTGATATTTTCAGCCCTGCCTCTAAAAGAATATCGACACCCAACTGAATCAATGCACTCAAAAAATCAGATTTTTCTTCACATATGTATATTCCTCACTTCAGTTCATGTCCTTCACAAAAATATCATCCTGCTTCGCATTCTTAATATTGCCAACACCGTACACATGTGGGCGGGGGGCCTTCAGTTTATTTTCCCACACACTTTTTACTATTGCTCCATAGCATTGATAATTAATAAACTAGGTTCCCATTTGTTGTACCATTAAAGATACCAAAACCCACAATCATCTACCAAAAGTCTTAACTGAATCATCAATGGACCACGACACGAGACAAATTAGCATTATCCCAAATTTAACTATTAGCTACAACTGCAACATCATCCATAGATATACCTCAACTCTAAGTTTTTCCTTACCCTTCTCGTTTTTCACTTTAATGCACATTTCATTTCTGAAGCAATGCTCCAAGCCTGCCACACGACCTCAACTACTACCACCACTAGTTCCTAAGCCGCTGCTACATCCTTTTCATGTTTATATTGTTTTTTGTTAAAACATTAACTAGTTCTTCTTCTATTTTCACTCCTAATTAAAGCTAGATACTGATTTATTAAAATTTCATCTTCTATGGATATCCTCACTTAGAATTCTAAATCTCAAATTTCACATCGAAACTCAAACTTTTGTCACCGAGGGAGGACTTGCTAACAACATTATAATAGTATTCCAACTATCCGGTAATGAGGATATAGAATCAAAGTACAAATATGATTAGCAACGTACCACACTCTTTCGCTCATCCTTTAATTAAACAAACATCGACTCAAATAGAGCCTGCATTATTATCAGAGGGTCTCTCATACATATTTGACAAGGCATTTCATCAAACTTGCAATGGGTCCTTTCTTTTTTACGATTTAAAACGTGCCATTTATGAGCCACGTCAGTCGAATAACACCCATCCGCTCCGCGTGCGATCTGTATCCTCGCTCTTCCTAATCACTTGCTTCATCAGCTTGTTTCTCCTCCAAACAAAAAAGGACAAATGCGACTTTTTCACTGATAAATGACTAATCTTCGATCTGTATATATTTAGCAACCAAAATCATTCCCCTCAAATCTATTGATTTTCACTTTACCTTATTCTTCGCACGACAAATCTATCAATTTTCACTTTACCATCTTCTATCACCATCGATTCACTTCACTCAATCAAGCCTAGCTCCGATACTATTATTGTGCAAAACCGTGATCAACAATAAATAGACATAATAAGAAATAAATCAAAATATCAGATGTACGTAATTTGGTCGTAAAGACCCTACATCCCACAGGGAAAATATTCAAACAAATTCTACTATAAATCAAGTGTGATACACAGAGATTACAAATACACAATCGAGTCACTCAAACACTCTTTGTTTTACATCCCAATTACATCCAATAACGCACATAGTATTTACCTCCAACTCATAATCTTTCAATCTTGCAAAGGAATTAAAACTAATATTACTGATTTCGACCAAAAAAAATCCGCAATTGATTTGTTTAAAACTTGTCGGGCAAGCATGGGCCCGACCCGACAAAATAGTGTGCAGGCCGAGGCATGGCCCGATGGCCACCCAATTACCAACTCCCAAGGGATTACTAACTGATCTACCCACTTTTCTTGCTGATTGTTCACTTCCAACGCCATTATGTGACCTCACGTGTCTTGCAATCTCTCACATGATGTCCCTAGCAGTCTGTGTTCATTAGATACATGCAAGGACGGTCAGCATTGTAATGTTGAAGAAACTAACTGTCAAATCTCTATTGCAGACCCAATTGCTTCGACAGAGGAGAACCCAAACGACAAAAATTAAAAAAGGACGACAGTGGTGTGCTATTTTCCAGCATGATTTAACTTAGCAATGCGTTGGAGGAATTATTAAAATCCCTTTACTTTATAATCTTGATTAGTATTGAGAGAGAGAGAGAGAATTAATGGGAGAGATACTACTCTAATTTTTCAATCTTTTGGTCCTCTTATTATTTAAGCCGAATCCAGCAAAAGGCTTTTTAGACTTCTGGAGTGATCTCCATATAACTTCCTTTTAGTAGGAACATAGTTTTGGTACTCCTTATTCTTGCAAATCGGAGAAAAGATTTTGATGGGGTTAGATTTTCTCTCCTTCTCTCCAAGAACGTTCGGTTTAAGACGACAATAATGTTCGTTGGACAAGCCCATCACCGTAGCCCCTCCAAGTACGAGTAGGGAAGCCCAACCGACTGGCCATACATCTAAGTTTTAGGCCCAACTTGTGCCGGCTAACCAAGGTATCTTGAGACTGAACATAGACAGGGGAATTGAATATGCAATCTTCAGCTTGCAAATTAAGTCTTGGACCGCTCGATCAACTACTTATTCCGTTAGTACTCCTTATTTTTTGTTAGACACTGTAAGGAGCAAAGGGATTTCTTGGATATATATATATATATATATATATATATATATATATTTATATTTATATTTATATTTATATATCGGCGGAATAGGCAAATGCATGATATAGAGACTCAACTCAAGTTTGATGTAGGAGAAAGAAGGTACTTAGGTTAATCATTAATATGAGCCAAAGTCTGACTTTGGCAATTTGGTGATTATGAAACCAGCCACAAAAGTCCCTAGAGGGTCTAGAAAGAAATTCAGGGGTTAGGAAAGAAATTCATTATTGGGCAAAGGTCATCTTGCATCAATCAAAGGCAATTTCCATTTCAATGGGAGCCATCTCGAGTATCGCATCACCTTCATTTTGTAAAGCTGCCTTTAGGTAGCAATTTACATATCTCCAGTTCATCCTGGGAAAAACGAAAAATGATAGGGCTCCCTGGCATTTGTTACGTACGTGAGTCATTAGCCAACCTAACAATCAATAGCTTGGATCTATCTGGCATTTGTCACGTACGTGAGTCATTAGCCAACCTAACAATCAATAGCTTGAATCTATCTGGCAACCGGAAACCCCAAATTCGCGTCTCAAGCCTCTGTCTCCTACCAAAAACCCAATCCGGATCCCAAGTTCATTGTGCATTTTGTTGCCATCGAGCCACCAGGAAGCCACTCTGTGCTATCAACCAACAATGATGACGAGTCAACTCCTCCGGCCGGCACCAATTCCATGCCTGTCCTCCGTTGCAACTGTCTCTCGACCTTAGATTGGCGTTCGGGTGACTTTCAAAGTGGGGATCACTAAGGTCGACCATCTCCATCAATCCTCGCCCGGCCAAGCATCCAGGCGAATGTACATGCATGCATACTACAGCAATTGATTTTGGGTGAGCTGATGTATGAATTCAAAAAAGGCAGACGAAACATCTCAGGTTCTTCCCAAATGGCCGAAATCCCAATCTCTAAAGGGAAATTTTTCAATGGTAAAAGCCCATTTAACATCAACCCGGAACGAAGATCGTCGATCCATCAACTGAGGCTCTGTCATTCTCTAAACAGTTGTATACAAATCAATCTTACGTGACGGTGAACCCTATATGTAGGTGCGATCCAACCAAAAGATAGGGCAAACGAGATGACTGATTAGAGATGCTTTGTTTGAATAAGTAAACAGTAGCATCCTTAGCATAAAGTAGTTGCTTTATTCATTTGAATTGTATATTTTAATAAACTACAGCTTATTTCATTATTCAATGGATTCTTATTTGGTCCATTGCCGGTGCAAAACGAAAATACACGTTACTAATTTACTGATTCATAGTTAAAAATATTTTTTTTTTCTCCATTTTAATTTTATTTAATAAATTACATATTTTAAAATATTTGAAATAAGTTACGCAAAAACTCAATTTAGGCTAATTTTTTATTACTTACTAGAAAGACAGAGTTAACTTGGGCATGATGATGTGATAAATTGCTCACTTTATACTCTTACTTGTAATGAGATTTACTTTGAGATATATTTTGAAAAAATAACTCCACTTTAGACATTTATTTAAAAAAAGATTGCTCAACAAAAAGAAACTCTAGAAACAAGTTGATCTTTCAATGTGTGGTGGGTCGAATTCAAAGTCACACGTTCTACAATAATGTGTTTACGGTGGAAATTGAAATTTAAGATGTCCACGTATATGATGATTGATCGTAGTGCCATAGATGGCACAGATGTAGATTTAACTAAATATTCTTAAATGTGCTCCAAGAATAATATTTTTATATGTTATTTAGAAAGTTCGTGTCACAAAATTTTAATGAGCCGAGGACAATTTTCTTAGAGCCGGCAGTTAATTTAGGTCCAATCAAAAGACCACGTAGTAGTACAACTTAGCACGTTTATGAGGCACGCTTTTATGAAAATGAATAATATGTGTCTGAACCACATGTCAACGTGTGTAAATGTACTTTAAAGGTATCGTGCCAATAAGGGTAATATGTGAACCGGTTCAATAAAAATGAACGTGTCATAAATGGGCTGAAAGGACCAATCCGCGAACGGATATATTTCTAATTTGTGTCTAAATAGATTTACTTGTTTATGACTTTAATACGATTGAGTTCAATGTGGACACAATTGACTACATGCCGTGTAGAGGGGTCGTGTCGAAAACCGTCATTCCCAAATCTAACGCTGCATAGCAGCATAGACATGCTAACTTGTCCATAACCCCATGTCCACGAGAGAGATTAGGGAAATCCACCAGAATTAGTTCAATGTAGATTACACACTCAAGCTCTCTAACCTTGGCCACTGACTGCACTCTTACCTCCTCGTTGATCATTTATAGACTTGTCAAACGAGTGAGTTGGGTCGGGTTTGGGTCGAGTAGAAAATGTTTCGATCCATATTGACCTATTTAACCTATTTTGACCTATTTCTATGCAATACCAATCTAGCGACCTATATACAACCTAATCCAACTCAACCCAACCCATACCTGATTCATATTGTTAAAATACATCCATATTTAATCATTTTTTTAAATAACATATGCCATAAATGCTAAATTTTATTTTTTCTTTCTTTTCCTTTTTTTAGGGTTGCCGGATTTCTTTCTTTCTCTGCCGAAAGGCAACTGGCAACTAATGACTGGCCAAAACCTGGCAAGCTTGAGGCTCGCATGTGGCCTTGGCCGGCTAGTTGCGGTGGAGGAATAAGAAAAAAAATATAAAAATAAATTAACATAAAATGATCAAAAGATTCGAACCTTTCCAAAAATTTGCAGCTCACCCTTGAAGACCCTCACTGGATTTTGTGGAAGAAAAAGATAAGGAATAAATAAGACAAAATAAAAAAGGGAGTATGCCCATTTTTGACAGGTTTAGGCACATGAAATTACTCACTCTCAACCTGAATAAATTTGACAATTAATACACTAATTTGTTTCAAACGGGACATAACACATAAGCAAGATTAAACCAAATCAAATGAACGGATCAATTCAATTGGTTTGCTCTCTCCATAATCGAACTGAAAAGAACCATTATGAGTAGCTTCATAACAAAGCAATATGTACATTGATCCCATAACTACCAAGAGAGCCTTTAGGGTAAAGCATGTGGACATCGATGTTTCCATAAAGCCATAAATAATGCGAAAATGAAAGTTACTAGAGCCTAGAAGTGAAAAGGAGGACACAAAAAGAACACGTAATGAATCTTACATTGGCACATCCAACATGAACCGAGCAGTCGCATCACGACATCCAAGCTCATGACACACAGAGAAAAGCACAGTTCCTTCTTTCCATATATGGAAAGTCCACCTTCTTACTCTTACCAAGAATGGAACCGTCTATCCTGAAGTGACTCATGGCACTCACAGTTGATGGATGAGCAATTTGTGGCTCCTTTATGCGCCAAGCTGAAGAATCTCTTTAGAAACAGTAGATTCCTCTCCATCAAGGGATGTGTTTTAAGGGAAGGTTCTATGAAACACAATTCCTGGTCTTTCCTTTTTATTACCTTAAATGCCAAAGATGCTTCTTTAACCAAAGTCGGTTGATGTCTAGACAGCAGGAATAATCCCACTGATGTCTTTTCCTCTCTCATTTTATATTTTGTCATTAATGAGTGGTCTAAAGCAATTGTGAGGATTCATGTCTGCTTAATGCGGAAGTATATAACTTATAAATGTATGCTATATAACAAGAAGGGATAAAGATGATGCTTTTTATTTAGCAGGCGAGTTTACATTATCAATTTGTTCCTTGTGTGATTGACACAAGAGAATAAGAAGACCCAAGGGCTCAAATGGACATATCGACAAATTATGTCATGCTCTTTCTCTCAACCAAAGATAATTGTCTAAAAAGTCCTAAACCTATTGTATACCTATTGCATGGCGGCCAATTCAATCATAAACCTTTTAATTACGTCAATGTAATCTAAAATTTTTTGATGATTTATCAATTCAATCATAAGCCTTTCAACTGTACCAATTTAGTCCTAAACCTTTTGACGATTTGCCTATCCTAAACCCTTTGATAATTTGTCAGTGTAGTCCTTTTACCAATGCAGGTTTAGGACTAAATTGAAAACCCTTAAAAAAATTTTAGGAGAAAATTGACAAATTTCATAAGGATTAGGACGAAATTGACTCAACTGAAAGGTTTAGGATTGAATGGGTTGTTGCAAAATAGATTTAGGACTTTTAAAATAATTTTCCCCTCTCAACTACAATGTAAGGTTGCCTAGATTTAGGCCAAAGTCGCAAAAGCAAATTGCAAGTCAACTAGGGTGAAGACTTCCTTTACACGAATGATTCATAGTGTTCAGATCATTATACCGGTCTACTCTATTTTCATGGACACAAACATGTGCGCAAGAAGAAAGAAGGAAAGAGAGAGGATTTTAGAATTTTGATGGATTCATTAAGTTGGATCGGGACACAATCTAATTATAAGATAATTGGAGAGGATAATTTCAATCTCACTAAAATGATCGGCAATTTGAGTTATTTTTTCACCTAGGTACTTAACAAATATTTTGGTATATAATTGACTTCTTTCCTTTTTCATTTAGGAACCTCCAATTGGAAAGAGTGTTTATGATTAATTTTCTGACCTGAAGTACAAGAACACTCACAGCCCTCCCATTGTGTGAGCACACTTTGCAAGAAGGGGTTGGAGCCAATCAAGAACTGATTCTTGGGGCCCAACCCGAAGAGGTAGGGCGTAGAGAATCACAGAAACCATCAATTTAAATGAAATAAAAAAATCTCATAAAGCTGATTGTGTGATTTATGAAGTCACTATCAACAAATGAAGACGTGATTGATCTCTCGATCAATGAGTGTTTTATGCAAAACACGCGGTGATGATACATAAATCTATAGTTGAGACTGTATCATCTTTCGTAGTACTGTAAATGAAGCATTTCTCATTGTAATACTCTCCCTCACGCTTAGTCTAATTTTTTTCTCCCTGTCTAGTACTAAGCATGAAAAAATTTTATTGGGAAGACAAATTAAAGGTTAGAAATATTTAAACTCAGGACTTTTCGCTCTAATATCATGTGTGATTTTGTACGACCACTGTCAATTATTCTAAAAACTTAAATTATTAGATGAATGTACAATTTAATATTTATATATTCGAACACCGGCAAATAATATCAATCCGTCTAATCAATGTGGGACAGAACCAGAGGTTCTCTAAAGGATTTCCACTTCCACCACAAAAAATGGTCGAGAGTGCAAGCTAAACCAGAACTGGTAGAATCTAGTTACCTTCGGTTTCGATGTCCGAATGGTTTGAACACTGGACACGCATTCTTACTTTCTCTCTCAAGTCACATGCCCCCACAATTGCTGTTTGTCTACAGCACTATAAATATAAGGGCCTCCGAGTTCAAGAAGCTCACCTTCAGTGTCTGTTCAGGTCATTTCTGTGCACAACCCTAGAAGTTTCTCTGCTTCAGTATAGAGAGAGAGAGAGATGGCAAGGGCTTTGGAGCCTCTGACAGTTGGGAGAGTGATTGGGGATGTGATTGATCCGTTCACCCCAAGCATAAGAATGACTGTGAAATACAATGGGAAGCAAGTGAATAATGGGCATGAGCTCTACCCTTCCTCAGTTGCCGCCAGACCCAGGGTTGAGATTCATGGGGGTGATCTGAGGTCCTTCTTCACTCTGGTATCACATAAATTTTATCTTCTATTAGGGCTTTCGTTTCTTTATCAAAGAGGAACACTTACAAGAGTGATATTGTTCTTTTCCTCTTGCCGGTCAGGTCATGACAGATCCAGATGTTCCGGGTCCGAGTGATCCTTACTTGAGAGAGCACCTTCATTGGTAAGTGCATCTTCCAGGAAGCCATATAATGTGTGCCTGAGTTTGCGTCTTAATTATGGAGAAACAATTATGGTAGACTGTTTCTGATGGTTCCACAATCTATTCTGCGTACAATAATGTGTTGTACTACTTCAACAAGTTAGTGATTCAGTCCGATTCTAATGAGATATACTTTTTTGATTGAGAACTCTCTCAAACTTTTATTTTGTGCATGATCATTCGACAGGATTGTCACTGATATTCCTGGAACTACGGATGCCACATTCGGTATGTCTATCCTTCATATGACCTTGTTTTATCATCTAATTTCTCTCTGTGGCAACAACTTATGTCTAGATTGATTTTATGACATCGAAGAATCATTCTGTCTAAAATCTTAAACTATACTTACTATAATATCGCCAGGAAATCACGTTAAGCCTAGCCTAGCTAGGTTGATCGCGTTGGAACATTGCATTTTTTGTGGACTAGCTTAACTTCGGAAGCGGTAGCGGTGACTTAGAAGTTGGATGATTCAAACGGACTTATGAACGAACTTTATGCCCATACAAGAATCATTCAATATAAAATGCATCCATGAGCGTGGACATCCGACATAGGATTACTTGGTTTGAGGCTTTCTTCGCAAATTATGACAGGAAGGGAAGTGGTGAGCTACGAGATCCCGAGGCCGAACATAGGGATCCACCGCTTCGTCTTTGTCCTCTTCAGACAAAAACGGCGACAGCAAGTAAGCCAGTCTTCTTCAGGAGACCGTTTTAGCACCCGCAACTTCGCTGCCGAGAACGACTTCGACCTTCCGGTCGCAGCTGTTTACTTCAACGCCCAGAGGGAAACCGCCGCGAGGAGACGCTGATCTGAACTCTCCCTCTCTCTCTCTCTCTCTCTCTCTCTCTCTCTCTCTCTCTCTCATTTGCACTTCAAAGTCAGTCCATGGCTCTTGCTGTAACACAAATAACCAAGAGAACTGAATTCCCTCTCTATTTTTATGTTGTTGCCTGTAAAAGTCTGTCGTGGTTGTCTTTCTATCAAAAGACAACGGATTCGTGACTGGTTATTTCCAGATTTGAGCACGTCAAAACTGCTCTCTCTCTCTCTCTCTCTCTCTCTCTCTCTCTCTCTCTCTCTCTCTCATAGCCTCTCATCACCTCTTCTAGTTATATTCAAAAGGAAAATCATGAGATGGCACGAGAGATGTGAACCTGCATGTTTGCTTTTGATTTTATGCTAAATCCCGAGTTAGGGTTTTCCTTTTGGGCCCGGGTGCCCAGTGTTCCATTTTAAACATCAAGAATAAAGTTGGCACATTGGCATCACATCAGGGAACATCAATTTCCCATCTGTCCTATTAACTGTCGGATTGCAAAGTTATCTCAGAGACACGTTTTTTTTTCCCACTTTTGACAGCAAATACTTTTCCAAGCCTGAACATATCAATATCGGCCACCTCGAAATGATTTATGTGTACGCAAGATGACGTACATTGAAGTGTCTCGAAAATTTTTCAAGCTCAAATCACCGGCATTTGATGATAAGATTTTCTACAATCTTCTCTATTCTAAATTTGAGTCATACATTAAAGTGATGTTTAATATCTTAGGTATTTATGATCTAGTTGGCTTTTTTGTGTGTCAGAAACTCGACGCCTAATTCCAGGGGCTCAATCTCACATAGAGAGATTTCAATAACTTTTGAAGGTGCACAATAGGTTTCCTACTTTTTAAATGGAAGATGAATTATTAGCACTGTCTATTTAAACTTCCTATCTTAGCAGACCATCTTTTAAATTTGACTACTTGATATAGATGTCGGCACTTGATGTTGTAATTATAGGTGTTAATGGCTCAACATGTCTCTTCAGTTTCTCCAGCAGTTATGACCTTTCAATTCACGTGGAACACCTTTAATGGACGTATCTCTTTCAGTTCACGTGTAGCGCTTTAATAGACACGTTAATGGATGTGCCTCTTAAGTTTACATGTAAAGTGTTCTTTGTCTTAAGAATGATGTGACTATTCAGTATAGAGATGGATTGTTTTAGAGAGAAGTCCAAAAGCCATTACTGAGTTTACGATAATAGTTCTCTAAGTGCGCCGATTTCGAGAAATGCTCAACTAAGTCTCATTCGTGTAGTGCTAATACAAACGGATTCGAGATGTTTTATCTTGGGAGCCATAGTGCTTCATTTATTTTTCTGGTATCAAATTGGATTAGAATATGTAACATCACAATAATGGTAGAAATGAGAAATTGCTTAGCACTTGGCAGGAGTTAATCGTCTTAAGGAGATTCAATTAGCCATCCCTCACCTCCTATTAACTTTATTACAACTAAGCAAGTATGTATTTGAGTTGTAATTCAGCATTTTTATTTGTAAAATTATATAAACATTGACTTGGCCATTACTATTCATTGTGATCGCTTTTCAGAGTTTTTATCTCCATTTATATTTTCTAGTTAAAAACAAACAGTATCAAATAACATATATTACGTAAACAACACTTCAGTGACAAAAACAAGAAAAAAAACATGATATAACTTGCAACTTTATTTTTCATTGCAATCAACATTACATGAATTACCTTCCATATATGAAGTGGACAACATACTACCGTTGGGTTAAAAGAAATTGATTCCTTTTTCGTGCTTGTAGATTTCAAAGGATTGATGAGTGTGAAAAGAAAAATATCGGTAAAAAAAAAAAGTTACCAGTCACTTGATTTTCGATCGGAATTCAGTAATGCACATTTCGAACTATGTGGCATAGCCAGTACTGACATGACAATTTTTAATAATATTTTATTTTTTGATTTTTTATTAATTTTTTCTTTCTTTTTCCTTTTAGGGCAAGGGCCATGATACCTCATCATCCATTGGCGAGAGTTGCAACCCTCGCCCAACCTTCCCTAGATCTGGTCTCGCCTTGGTGATGAGTTGAGAAAAAATGATTCCCCAAAATATCATAAGGAATTAGAACAACTACTTCAGATACAGTATCAAGAAGCATTGCTTGTGAAACCTCAATATCAATGGGCTTATTAGCTAAATGGTAATTGCCACATTCAATAGGTATGGTCGTTTCTCATGGATTTTCATAACTTGTTGTGCAAAAATGGGATATGTATTTGAATTGGATGTCAAGTTATGATATATGTCATCAGCAATGCAGAGATAGATCGAATAATCTCTTTCTTTATCTAAGAATATGTGTTTTAGTTTGCATGGTTCAACATTAATCTCGAAAATTCTACCACAAAATTAGCAGGTCATTTGTATAGTTCCCTATCAATAATTTTGTATTAGTTTACTGAAATAATGTTACGACCTGTGGCTTCATATCCGAATAAATTAAGAAAAAGTAAAGCCGGCGAGGGCCCAGCCACCCTCGACGGCCATGCGAACAGTAAAGAAAAAAATAAAAACAAAAATTAATAAAAATATATAAAAAAATATTTTTTTCCACATCAGCGTCGACCGTTTTACACTAGCCATGCCACGTAGGATGGTCAGCAGTTATGTCGGTGATTATGGCCAATAGGATTAATTGGCAACAAGTGAAAATGTGTTTAAATTGAATTGGAAAAATTAAAAAGTTTAGAAATGAATTGGCAAATTTTAAAAACGTAGACTTTTGAATAATTTTCCCTAAAAATGAAGATTGTAATTTTTGTGTTGATTAGCATATGTAACAAATCAGTATACAGCCCTCGGTTTCCATCGCATCGCCTTAAGGGGTGTGGAAAATAGAGGTGTTTTATTGAGCCCGTCATGTCTTTCGACAGATTTCGTGGAATCTGGAAAATGTTACTCTAGTGACTTTTCTCAGATAGGTACTTGAAGATAATCCAGTCATGTCTGGGATGAGAAGAGGCATTTCATTTCTCCATCCTCAAAAGGGAGAGCTGCCCCCTGCTTAACCCCTTTCTGAGCCGATCCGTCCTAAAATCTTAACCTCACTAGAGATTACGCCCGGTAACCGGGTTTCTAAAGAACGCGCCA
Organism: Psidium friedrichsthalianum; assembly: GCA_019149425.1. NCBI lineage: Eukaryota > Viridiplantae > Streptophyta > Magnoliopsida > Myrtales > Myrtaceae > Psidium > Psidium friedrichsthalianum. The sequence continues at coordinate 13,078 of JAGVVM010001827.1, forward strand.
ATTTTAAACTTACTGGAGCTTACCGGCCGGTTCCTGATCATCAAAAAGAGGACGAATTTCATCGTCCAACAGTTCAGTTAGTGCAAAAACTCAAACCCATCAGCAATCCGACATATATTTAATTTTCAAACTACATATGGAACCATTGTTCTTGGGTTTTTTCTTAAGCTACAAAGGTCATAAGTCATATCAAATTCCTCTGGTCATGTGACCGTACAGAAGAGCCCTGGCAATGGGAGCTCGAGAAGCTTCCCCAGGTCGGTGGCTGACCAGCACCCGTCGCCAGAAACCCCGACGCCTCCGTGAACGACACCTCTCTGGTGCTGCTCCCGGGCACCTCGTCGAACGACTTCGCCGGGACGGCAATGGAGACTTCCTCAACGGGCAAAAGGCAGTTGGCGAACCGCGTGGTTCCACCGCCGCTGCTGGTCGCGCGGGCGGCGGCCGCAGCAAAGCAAGAGGAGATGTCGTCCCAGAAATAGTCCGGCGGCGGGGTTTCGCCAACGGCCTCTAAGTTGATCTCAAAGAGGTCGTCGTCCTCCTCGTCTTTCTAGCTCCGCGGCGGAGGCGAGGTGGTGGGCTGGTTCTTGCCGACGGCCAAAGCCATTGGAGAGGAAGGTTTTAGGGATGTTCTGTAGTGGAGAATGATGAGAGAGGTTTCTGAGTATTTTATAGGATGGGTTTCGAGCGGTGGAGGGAGGAGGGAGGGGAGAGTGGGTAAGTAGAACGCCTACAACAAATCTCCACCTGATCGATTCCGGTCGGTTGCTATTGTTAGATGCGATCCAACGTGTTTGCTGACTTGTGCACACGGTCGTTTTTTTCTTTGGAGTCCGAGGTTTCTTTATTAGGGGAACAATCACCAAACATCGACCAAGGTCGGGTACGAGCGGTTAAAACGACCAGAGATTTTGCGATTTCGCCTCGAGAAATCTCGAGCTTGGTCTCTTTGGGCTAGATGACGAGCAAGTGATTCAAGCCATCATTTTCTTTGGAAGGACTGATTTGGTAGAAGCATTCCACAACACCGGCAAGTTATAATTAACAAAGCTTTAACTTTGGTTCTGAACGATGGAAACCGTTAAATAGTCATGAATCGTATTCAATACAGCCAAAGATACTAAGACACAAGTAGAAAATTGGTTCAGAAAGTGATTTGTTCGATTCTTAATTATCAGTTGTTTGAAATGATCCACTTGGTCCAATATGTACTTAAATTGCCAAATCGCCCTATCTAACATAATGTTTATACGGGCATTCAATATCAGGAATTTTATGGAGTGCACATTGCCGGGAGGTAACAATCATCGAATTGGTCGCAACTTATCATAATTCGCCGCATTTTTCTACAATCTTCATGCAAAATGTCATAATACACACAAAAAATCAAGAGGTTAAAATCAATGAATGGGTCACTACAACTGTCACCGAGGGATTGGGATCCATTTTCGAGGATCATTAGAAACATCAGAGTTTAATTAGTAAATGTGACCGACTATAGGGTTTCATTTATTGCATCAGCAGAAACAATCGAGGGAGAGACATAACTTCTACTAAACAAGCCCAAACACCCGCAGTTTCAAACGGGATGTGGCTGATCGCCATCTACCATTGACCAAAACCACCAAGACGGGAGTCAGCTGAAGTAGACTAACGACCTCAACAAAACATGATTGCCCTTTGACCCAACAGCAGCCAAATTCACAACCAACTGTTCCTGTTCAGGACCTAATCTCCACCCCACCACAAGTGATGTTCGGTCGTTTTCGAAGCCGGAGATGGTCTCCAGTTGACATCATGCTCTCTGTGCCATCTGCGTCATCATAGCTTAGCTTACTGTATAAGGAACAGAAGAGAACTACGTTCCAAACAGGACATTTCTGATCGCCCGCCCGGAAAACGTTTCCATGCCGATTGATTGTCCACTGGACATGTCGAAATAGATTCAAAATCCATTTAGTAACCCGTATGCATTTAAATGAGTTACACACGGCGTTACCAAAAATTAGCAGACCGCTATAAATGGATTCTAAATGAAATGGCCAAATTAAATGGGTCATAGATGAATTATCTTGTAAACCTATTTACAACCTATTTAATTGATTTCCATAAAAGCCAACTCATTGTCACATCTAAACCTATCAAAAGGGCATACACCCATTTTTTAGCACATATATGATGGATTGAGTTATTATATAGGTTAGTTTACTCAATAAATTAGTCATAAATAAGTTTAAAACATAATATAAACTGTTAAATGAGTCCTAAATGATCGTAAATGAGTCAAATGAGTCATAAATGAGTTACAATTTATCTATCCTCAATTCACTTTGTGACTTTTTCTTCATTCTGTCTAGCACTCGCTAGATCTTACGCTCACTCACTCCACACTTCAGCTCGATTTGGGTATAAATTTTTGTAAATTGAATTAAACATGGAAAGAGTTTTAGGAACATGAATCGGTTGAGTATGAATCATTATATTTGTATTACAATCAATGAGTCATAAATGAGTTAAATGAGTCTATTTGGAACGAAGCATTTATAACTAGATCTTCCCATTTGATAGGTCTAGTGTCCATGTGTTCATGAGACTATGACTTAACATTTTAAAAGGTTAAAAGGAAATGGGTGGTATTCCTTGATGACCTGACTCGATTTATGAGTAAGTATCTCTTATTGAATATGAGCAGCAACAAAATTCTTTAGATCTCGAATCTCTGTTTCTCTCACATGTTCTCCCCCTTTTGCTGCCTATTCTTTTTTTGAGATCGTGTTGTGAAAAGTTTATCGAGTTTGAATGTTCTCGCTATTGATCAATTGAGTCCTCTCTCCAGATTAATTGTCAGTTTGCATAGTACTTTTCGAATTTTTTTTATGTCGCCTGTTGAAATGACAAATGTTTATTGCCTTAATATGCATAATTCTTCACTTTTTGTCCCTTTATTAGACTACGTTTGGTTGTCAGGATAAAAATTAGGATATGATAAGTATATCATATCATGTGTTTGGTGGATTTCCAAGATATAAAAGGGATATAGCCCAGATAAAAATATCCTAGGGAAGGGAATAAGATAAATTTGGATAGGATTTCTCAAGATAGCAAGTTTGAGAAGAATCAAATTTTTTCTACAACCATCGCCTCTTTTCCGTGCAGGGTTGCCTCTTCTCTACACCAAGCAGCCTCTCCAGCGGGAGGCACTTCTCCGGCAATGGTGATCCTAAAGTGTGGCAGCCTCTCCGGTGGCGTCAGGCTGGGGTCTCTGGCAGAAAACCCGAGTATCTCAATGATCTCGTTCTTTAATCGATAGTTTAGCCTGATATGAGATCACGTCACTCATTCTTTAATCACTTGAACCTTTCCAACATTCGAAATGAGTCTCGACATGTTATGAAGAACTCAAGGTAGATCATAAACTTTCAAGATAGTTCTCTTGGATGACTTACACAAGTGCATCTTGAACTTGTGAAAAACTACTGAATAATTTCAATATTCACACTTGTTTACTCACTTGACCGGACAACGAGCAAGGCCAACAAGTCATCTCAAAGAATTCAACTCCAAATCAAGACTCTTGATTCTACTGGATTTGCTCGATCAATGTCGTGCCCAAATTTAAAGAGTACAAATCTCTATTCAACAATGACTCACTTATAAGAACTCATCACTCAATTATTTCTAAAGTGTTATAATGTTTTAGTAAAATAGAGTCGATCTCAAATGCATATTACCTTTACTTATCCGACTTTATATTCACAGTTAATCAAATAGTAGATAAAATATGATAAAATATTAGATTTCTTATCCTATTTATTAAGTCCTATCATAAATATAAATTCAAATGACCAAACGCAGCTTAGAAATTTGTGAAAGAAATATGCATAAGAATCGATTAGAGATTTTTTTTTATCAAAATATGCATAATATATCTCAATAGTGGGCTGCCTCAAACTTTAACATCCCTATGAGATAATTGATTTTACATTACAAGGAGCATTAGATACTACTTGGAATCTATTCTATAGTGTGATGCGAACTATACATTGAACTTATTACTGCCGTAAAAATTTGCTCTTGGATAGTAACGTTAGTTCAGAAAAAGGGGATAGTTACAAGAAAGGCTGTACGGTGTAACTGTTTTCTAAAAAAGAGGGTATCAAGGTACACCTTATTTCAGTATCTAATAAACGGTCGGAACTTGCCAGCCGGCTTGCTCCTACGGCTAGGGCAGAGGCGATTTTGTCGAAATTTATAACCGGGTAAAACATGGGTAAAATCCTATAAATCGAAAACCTTGAATTGGAAATTTATCTTCAGGAAGGTGGGAGGACATGCCTTCAGAAAAAGAAGCCAACCATCGTTCGAAAGGTGTAATGCTTTAGCAGAGCCTCTGCAGGGGATGGGAAGGTAGACAGCAACATGTATCCCAGGACCGTGGACCTCAGCAAAGGTTCCCTTCCCAAGAATCAGCTTCAGCATCCGAAGGGACCCTCGTCAAAATGTCGAACAGAAACTGGGCAGAGCAGAACTATCAAAGCATCGAAACCAAGAAAGCTGAGGAAGAGGAGGGTGGGATCCACACCAGTGTTAAAGATTTTTTCACCAAGGCAATGATGATTCACAGGTTGGTCAGGATCAGGACGTTCATCAGAATCAAGAGTCCATCTTGGAAGTGCTGTGGAGGCCTCCTGTCCTGTCAACATTTGCTGTGCGCTTGAGCGAGAATCTTTCGTCTTTTATTGCGCTTGAATCCCCGATGAACCCTGATCGGAACTCCACTTACGACTTTTACCTACCTATATTTTTTTTTTTACCTTGTTGCAAATTTGGACAGCAACGTTGGCATAGCCACGATTTCGAAACCACCTCTTTCGATTTATGAACCAACCGATCCCAAATCTGGAGGAACTGGAATTGCCACTTAAGATTCTGATTCCTATCTGGTTCGAAATCGCCGACGGTTCAGCGGTTCGGACTGCTAGTTGTTCTAAATCGATTTTCATTTTTTTAAAAAAATTTAAATTTAAAAATTAAAAATTGTGATGAATTTGTAATAAAATTATAATCAAATTATTAAATAATAAATTATGAAATTATGAAATAATATATTATTAAATAAATGTATGAAAAAAAGGGAGGGAGATGGGGTTTGAACTTAATAATTTATTATCAAGCATTTACGTATCTTCTTGGGGATAGAAGAGTCAAAACCTATGTAGTTCTTTTACCTTTGATAAGTTCATATTTACCTCATCCTCAATCGTTCGCTACCCATTCTCGTATCGATGGTGGTAGTATTTACATCATCAAAAAATTCGACTTCATTATTGCGATCTATCTCTTATTGTCTTTATTGAACATTTGTTCAATCATCAACGCAAGCTTGACACTCCATCGATTCGGGAGTTAATCTTAACGTCATTTATGCAAAATATTGCCTCCAATGCTAAATGTTTATTCTACCGCAACTGTTGAATAAGAGTTGCTAAAATTTATTTTGCAATCAAAGTGAGAATTGCATATTGAGTGGAATGCCTCTTCCATCAATCTAATATTATGAAATTTCTTCTGCCTTGAAATTCATCAAACTCAAAAGAAGTGCTTAGATAGCTCTCTATTTCAGAATTACTTCATATTACTTCATTTTTCATTTTTTACCTATGCATCAAAAGTTGGTACCCTATACTAATTTTATCTATGTTCTCACATTGTAAGTCACTAGATTGAGAAGATCCACATTCACTATATGTTCTACAAAATTCATTATATAATTATATTATTAGATTTTTAACCCTTGTTTGTATACTTCTAATATTTACCGTATCAATTAAATGTAAACATTCATAATACGTATTCAAATAATCACCTAAATTATCCAATTTATAATGTGGATAAAAAACAAAAGCAACTAAATAAATAATAAGAATTTCCTTATAATAATGAACTCATTTTGTTCACGTTGTATTAATAGTATTACCTAATTTCTTATCATTTTCATTTTCTTCAAAAAAATCTAACAATATTAATATATTCTATTAAAAATACATGCATAGTAAGATCATAAATACCGGAAAAAGTATAAGTTGTATCATTAAAAACTTTTAAAATATCTAAAAAAATTTTGCAACTATCTCATTCTTGTGGGTATAAATTAATTTCAAATATATTATTTGAAATAAAGGCACATAATAAATTTTTATATGCAAAAAATTTATTAAGCAACTCATAAGTAAAATTTCAATGATTTGGAACATCTTTTGGAAATATTTTTTTTCTTTTTCCATTTGTTTTACAAAATTTTGATCATTCTTTCGTTACTTAGGATGTTTTCATAAATATTGAATTACTATTTTTATAGGGTTGAGAAAATTTTGAAGATTTTTTAAACTATTTTGTACACATAAATTTAAAACATGACAAGCATATTCAACGTGAAATTTTTTTCATCAAAAGCGGGTTTACAAATCTTTTTCAATTCAATAATTAAAGCGGTATTTGTCATGGCATTATCAAAATCAATTGAAAAAAATTTATTAAGCAAATAATATTCTTCTAAATTTTGCCTAATTAATCTATAAATATTATTTACCGTATGTCTATCATCAAAAATTATAAATGCAATAACTCTTTTTTGAATATTCCAATCATCACCTATCCAATGACATGTCATACCCATATAAGAATTAGTTGCCAATGATCACTCCAAATATAGCTACCTATATGCACACGTCCATTAAAATTCATAAAAAAAAAAGATTGTAAATCTTTTTTTCTTTTTTATAAATATTTTTAATTTTGCTTTTAAGTGTATTTCTAAGAACACATTTCGCTTGTGGAGCACATACATTTTATATAAATTGATTAAAATAAATTTTTTCACCAAAACTAATTGATAAATGTTCAATGGAAATAAATTTCTCTAATTCTTCTTTATAAATTTTCTCATTAAAACGAAATAAAGGAGAAGTGTTAGGATTGACGTACCTAGAAATCTGTTGTCAGTTGGTGCCAATTCCCATTTCGATTGAATGTTTCGATCTAAGATACTGATTAAATATTTCATATCATTGTCCACCTATATATTTGAATATTGTACCCCATTATTTACAAATTAATTCATACGTTGTTGGACCTTTTTCGAATTTTTCAACTTTCATGAAGTGTTCCAATATGTTGGATGTACCTTTTGTTGTTGACGTTTCTTCGGCACTGGCAGGAGGATGAAGACTCTTTTACATATGCACTTACTTTATATTAGGAAAAATGTTGATTTCATCATCTACATTAAGTCCCCAATCTGCATAATCATGCGGATTAGGATACTCGTATTCTACCATTATGCTCTTGCCTTTGCCACTCACTCTACTTCCACTTGCCTTTTTTTAGATATATAAAAAAAATTATGGTATAATGAAAAAAAAATAGTTATAGGGTTTGAAAAAAGAATTTGAAATAGAAAATTATTAAAGGAGATAATAAATAAAGAAAACAAGAAATTAAAGAATCGAGAATGCAATTGAGACTTGAGAGTTAGAGAGAATTGAGAGCAAGAGAGAATTTGAGAAAATTGAAAGAATTCGTGTGAAAAAATGAAATATGAAAAGAGTATTTATAAAATTTTCATCATATAATTTTTATTTTTTTAAAATTTTGGCCATTGGCACCAACGGCTCTATAAGAGAGCTATTGTAATGGTGGTTTCGAATAGCTCAGAACCAAATCGGCAATTTTAAGTGCTTGAAATAGCCGATTTCGAGTTTGACCAGGCCAGTTCCGAGCCCAAACCATCCCGTAGCCAGGTTTACAGCAATGCTCCTACTCTGGCTGTCGGAGCAAGTCGACTGCTGAGTTCGAAATCTTTATTTGAGACTAACTTGGTCATTTAAGGTAAAGTGCACTCTAAGAACCTTTATGAGAAAACGGCTTCACCTTGCCTTTCATTTCAACTTTTCACTAGAAAATTGAAAATGTAAATAGGATTTCCAGAACGCCAATGGATGATTCAAATAAATTTTAGGGTTAATGCCACCAAAAAAATTTAAACTAGTATATTTGTGATAAATTCAACCGAATTAATTTTTTACCACAAAAAATCTCAAATTGATACATATGACAAACTTATTTCAAACTAATTTTTTTACCACAAAAAATCTCAATTTGATACATTTATGATAAATTTACTCCTCCGTTCGTTTCCGCTAAATTGGATACCATAAAAAACTCAAAATGGTACATATGTGACAAATGAAGGGTAAGAACCACAAATAAGGAAATCTATCAACTGTCACATATCATCAAACTTAGCAATTTGCCGATAATATTTAATACAAACTAACGGAGGGTAGATTTGTCACTAATATACCAATTTGAAGTTTTTTTTTGTAGTCAAAAAATTAATTTAAGATAAATTTATCATATGTGTACTAGCTTAAAGTTTTCGTAGTGTTGACCCTTACTTTTATTGTGCCAATGAATTGTATTTGAATGCACTAAATATTAGTTGGTCTTGTTTTGACTGTTTTGTAGAGGTACTTATCCTTTGAGGAGTTCAAACACATGCGTATTCATTTGATATTTCTCGGGGAAACAACATCGAAATCTTAGATATCGATGCCAACTGTAACTTCTATATAATATCAATTTATCTCATCTTTCTTGGTATACTATATATAGCTTTTTTGAAATCACAAGTAACTCTTTGCTGCTGATTTTTCAATGATATTCATAATTTTATATGTTTTCTTTTGTACAATACATTCAAAATAAAGTATACTATACGATGAGAATTTCGTCAACACCTATCGAAAATTCATATAATACTTAAACTTGTTCAAAAACTTATTGTAATCCGTAATTCAAAGTTTATTCTCACTAGTATAAGGAGATAGTGAATTTCGTCATCAATTATAAAGTGATAAAAATTTTCTTTGATGACACTTTAATTCTATTTGAACAAATTCAAAAAGTTAAACTCACAGACAATTTTTTTACATGCTTGTTGACGGGTAATTTTCAAATATGATTATTAAAAGCTATCACAATTTTTTTTTTTGGACGGAAAAGCTGTCACAATTGAGTTATCTATAACTATGCATCTAATCATGAGTTCCAACTAATTATCCATTAATGAAATATGAGAAATTGTATAATAGCCTAGAAACCTAATCATTGCATATTATATCATTTCATGTACATAAATGAGAAAATCACATAAATATGCATAAGGATTAAATAAGAAAAATATTATTGGTTTTTTTATTAGAGATGAAAAATGTATCAAAAAATTCATAAATATATTTTGTTGGTGTCAATTCACTCCTAAATCATTAAATCAATTTAGTCCTAAATCATTTTACACTGGTATCAATTTAGTCATTCCACCAATTTAGGCTAGAAATTGTTGTCGACGTCATCCATCTTACATGACATGACCAGCGCCGGCATTGGCAGTTTTTATAATGCTTGTATTTTTTCTTTCTTTTTCCTTTTTTTTCCTTCTCCTTTTCTTTTTGCTGGTGGCCAATCACGGGCCACTGATCATAGGCCATGGTAGGGAAGAGTTAGCCTCGCCGGCCACAAGTTGAACCATTGAGAGCAAGTGCTAGCGAGGCTGGGCCGTCGAAGGCGAGTGCTGGCTAGGTTGCCCTGGCTTGGGGGAGGGCCGACCTCGCCGATGCTCAGGCACAGCTTGATGAGGCAAACCCTTGCCTGTGGTTAGCGAGGGCGACCCTCCGCAAGCAAGGCCAACCCTCATCGGCCATGGCCTATAGAGGGTGATCGGGCCATTGACTAGCCACAACCAAAAAGAAAAAGGGAAGGAATAAATATCTATATCAACACCAGTCATGCAACACAGGACGATCGGGTTCGGATCATTGATTTCCTACTTGAATTAGTCAAATGGATTGAATTGGTACCAATGCAAGAAGATTTAGGATAAAATTGGTATAATTGAAAGGTTTTATGACTAGAATGGTATTAATATAATATGTTTATGACTTTTTTGGTATTTTTCTTGATTAAAGATTAATTAGCAAAATATGGATAAGAACTATGGATGTTAAAGTTTGTTAGGATTGGAGATTTGGAATTTTTTTTTAAGTGACTATCAGTATTTACAAGGCAAGTACGCCGATTAAAGAATTATTTCCAACATATGCCTAAAAATTAAAGACCCAAAATTAGAGAGTTGCATAGGTTAGAGATTTATTGCCAAAATATGCATAAGAATTAGAGATGCACATATTATTGTATTAGAGATTAGCTAAAGTGATTATTAAAAGCAAATTACAAGATAAAACTTGCACGTGAGCGCTGTCTCTCTGTCTCTTTGTAGTAATAGGACACTTTTTAAAGAAATAAAACCTCGATTAGGCTCATGAGCTTGAGCTCGTACTCAAACATAGACTCAGAAAGATGCTCGAGCTCGAGCTCTAACTCGACATCAGGTGAGTTGTTCTAGAGTGATGATCAAGTCGAGCTTTCATTAATCCCTACGGAAATGGCAATTTTGGCCTCAAAGTGCTTGGACAAAAACCAAAACCAACACTTTTACTCAACATACTCGGAAGCCCAAAGCAACCTTTTAGGAACTTTTCCTAAAGCATCCTAAATTATGGCAAACTGCACATGATCTTTTAACAACTCCCTGGGAATTTCATTTGGTATAGATCTCAAATCCCTTCCAGTACAACAAGCATTAGTCCATCGGGAACATCTCTGATGAGCTGATCTCAGTCGTATGTTAAGATTGTCAACAAAAGCAACAATCCTTAGAAAAGAGTGTATTTGATCATAATCACCCGAGTCGTCGCGAAGTTAGCTTAGCTTCCCACTGTATCCCAGCACTCTGGCCGTAAAAAATTGACGCAAGTTCCTGCAAGTATCCTTCTAACTAGACACATTCTCAATGGCTTTAATCACATGGCCTGTCTTAGCAGATGGATTCATGGAATTGACTCGTAGACCACGAAATTCAACATGACCAGTATTATATGGGCTCGAGAAACGTCGCTGTAATGCTTGTCTAAGCTCCCCTCTCCCTTAGCGTTTCTCTAAACCAGCGCTGCCCAAGAGCAGATTTCCCTGAGGGAGAGAGAGCTCTCTCCCCCTCCCTTCTCCCTTCTCATCTCCGATTCCCTTCTCATTTTTGGATGTTTCTCCATTTCTATATCTTTTAGTATTTTTTGTTGTTTTCGTAAACGACACGGTCAACATCCTTGAGCTCTGAAGATCAAAGTGCAAGTGCCTTAGAAGAATCTATTTTATCCGGATCTGCTCGTTCGCTTCGGCTTTAAGTGCTTACTCATATTGTCGAGTGCTTCACAAGTATTCGAGACTCCTTTGTTGTTATTTTCAGCTGTTAGCTGTTATGAAGGTAATTATGTGTTCAACTGGTATATCTCTTGTAGTTTTTCTCTCTCAATCTAGAATTAAATCTAGATTTGAGTACTCTTCTATCCCAGTCTAGATAAAGATCTGGGATCTACAAGGTATGTTTTATGTTCTTTCAACTTTGTAGTGCTGTGTTCTCTATACGATGATAGTGCTGGGAACAATGAACCTAAATGCGTATTATTTTTGGCAAAACTATAGTTATTGGAGAGAAATTTTTCAGCATGTGCTCATTACCAAAGTTGATTCAAGATGATCAATCACTATTTATGCTTCGATGCTATGGCAGATCCGTCTTTGTGGAATGGGGGAGTCTCTACAAGGTGTATTAAGTTGATTTACTTTCTAGATATACTTGTTTTAGTTGCTTTGTGAAATTTGTATCTTTATTGAACTTATGTATCCCTCTTTAATAGGAAATGAAGACGTTAGTTTTGACAAAACAATTTTTTAATATTTTTACCCAAAAAAAAAATCAATCTTGGATTGCAACCAGATACAAAATTCTTAGATTGATTCAAAAATGCTGCAGATGGGGGACAAAAGGGAACAACAATACCTCTCCCATGGCCTATATCGACCAACCTAACTATTAGAGGTATAAATGGTAAATTGGTCTTTAGGATTCTTGGGGCTTATTTAATGTATAAACTGCTGTTTACTGAACAATACAATATGGTCTTTTTCATTCTAACATGGTATCAGCCTACTTCTTCCACCGTAACTTTGGTACAGACAGGTAATACCACTACGTGTCTTTCAGTTGTTTATTGTCCTTGGATTATTGATTCAGGGGTTTCTGATCACATGTTAGGTCTTTTAGGTATATTTTCCTCTCTTAATCAATTGTTATCCGTTATCCACAGCTAAATTAGCCAACGGTTCATCTACATATGTTAAGGGAGTTGGCATAGTTCATCCAACCCCTTCCTTGCCATTGTCCTTAGTGCTTTATCTTCCACAATTTCCTTCTAATCTCATGTCAATTGGTAAATTAACCAAAGACTTTTAGTGTTCAGTAATATTCTATCATGATTCTTGTGTATTCTAGGATCTGACTATGAAGAAGGGAGATTGGTAAAGGACATGAGGGAGGGGGACTACGTGCTTGAAGATGCAACTTCCTTTGCATACTCTAGTGTTGCCTCTCTACATCAAATCTATCGTCATTTTGGTCATCCTTCTTTACACAATCTCCAGAAGTTAGATTTCAATTTTAAGTCCCTTTCTAGTTTAAAGTGTGAATCATATCAACTTGATAAACTAATCGTGTTAGCTATCCGCCTCGAGTCATTAAATGATTAGTGTTTCCTTTTTTATTAGTTCATTTAGCTATTTAGGATCCGTGTCATGTGACTTTTAATTTGAGTTTTAGATATTTTGTTACTTTTGTTTATGACTATTTCAGAATTACATAGTTATGTCTAATAAAAGGTTGTTCATAGTTGTTTTCTATATTTTGTGCATTTAGATCTGAAACTAATACTCAATTTGGTATGCATGATAAAGTTTTATGTTCTAATTTGGGTTTCAGATACCTTATTACTTTTGTTTATGACTATTCCAGAGTTACTTGGTTGTATCTAATCAAAAGTTATGTAGAGCTATTTTCTATATTTTGTACATATAGATCTGCAATTGATACTCAATTTGGTGCGCACGTTAAAGTTTTGCATTCTGATAATGCAAAAGAATATTTTTATGCACCCTTTTTTGATTTTATGACACGATATGGTATGATTCATGAATCTTCTTATCTTGATACACCATAACAGAATGGTATTGTTGAAAGAAAGAATAGACATTTGTTGAAAGTCACTAGATCTATGTTGTTTGAGATGAATGTCTCTACAACCTTTTGGTCTGATGTTGTCTTGACTACATGATATCTCATTAATCACATGCCTTCTTCTATTTTGCAAGGGGGTATTCCTTGGTCTACTCTTTTTCCAAATCAATAACTGATTGACTTACCACTCTCTATTTTTTGTTGTGTTTGCTTGGTTCATAATTATCGACCTAAAGTATCAAAACTTGATCCCAAGTATATCAAGTGTGTGTTTCTAGGTTACTCCTGTTCTCAAAAGGAATATCATTGCTATTTTACATTGTTGAAAAAATATTTCATAACTGTTGATTCATTCTCCTATCAGTATCGAAGAAATGTCAACAACAATGAACTGAGAGTTTACATCTAACGTATGGGACCATTTCACGAAGATTGAAAGATTCGATATAGCTCCAAAAAGGTATAATGCAATTTGTAAACATTGTGGGATAAAATACAAATATATCGGTGGAGTTGGATATGGATCATTTAAATAGCATCCTAAGACAAAACATCTAACCGAAGTAGGAATTGACACCAAGCAACAACAAATTTCTAGGTATGCTAATCCTAACACTCCTCCTTTATTTTGTTATAATAAAAAAATTATAAAAATTAGGTAAATTTGTTTCGGTTAAATATTTATCATTTAGTTTTGGTGAAAGATTTGGTTTTAATCAATTTATAAAAAAAATGCAATTTATAAAAAAAAATGCAATTTGTAACATATCCGACTCCACCGATATATTTGTATTTTATCCCACAATGTTTACAAATTGCATTATACCTTTTTGGAGCTATATCAAATCTTTACCTAAGTAAATGATAAATAGCATCCTAAGACAAAACATCTAATCGAAGTAGGAATTGACACCAAGCAACAACAAATTTCTAGGTACACTAATCCTAACACTCATCCTTTATTTCGTTATAATAAAAAAAACTTATAAAAATTAGGTGAATTTGTTTCGGTTGAATATTTATCATTAAGTTTTAATACTCTTCTATTTTGCGAGGGGGTATTCCATGTTCTACTCTTTTTCCAAATCAATAAATGTTTGACTTGCCACCCTCTATTTTTCGTTATGTTTACTTTGTTCATAATTATCAACCTAAAGTATCAAAACTTGATCCCAGGTATATCAAGTGTGTGTTTCTAGGTTACTCCTGTACTCAAAAGGAATATCGTTGTTATTTTCCCTTGCTTAAAAAATATTTCATAACTGTTGATTTATTCTCCTATCAATATTGAAGAAATGTCAGCAATAATGAACTAAGAGTTTACATCTAACTTATGGGACCACTTCACGAAGATTGAAAGATTTGATATAGCTCCAAAAAGGTATAATGCAATTTGTAAACATTATGGAATAAAATACAAATATGTCGGCGGAGTCGGATATGGAACATTTAAAAAGCATCCTAAGATAAAACATCTAACCGAAGTAGGAATTGACACCAAGCAACAACAAATTTCTAGGTACGCTAATCCTAACACTCCTCCTTTATTTCGTTATATTAAAAAAACTTATAAAAATTAGGTAATTTGTTTCGGTTGAATATTTATCATTTAGTTTTAGTGAAAGATTTGGTTTTAATCAATTATTTAAAAAAATGCATGTATTCCACAAGCAAAACGTGTTTCTAGAAATACACGTAAACTCATAATTAAAGATCTTTATAAAAAAAATCTTTATATATTTGGAGTGGTCATTAGCAAGTTCATTCTTATATGGGTATAAATGTTATTGGATAAATGATAATTTGAACATTAAAAAAAGAGTTATTGCATTTAGAGTTTTTGATGATAGACATACGGTAAATAATATTTATAGATTAATTAGCAAAATTTTAGAAGAATATTATTTACTTAATAAAAAAATTTTAATTAGTTTTGATAATGCCACGGCAAATATTGCTTCAATTGTTGAACAAAAAAATATTTGTAAATTCATTTTTGGTGAATACTTTTTTCAAGTTAGATGAACTTGTCGTATTTTAAATTTATATGTACAAGATAATTTAAAAACTCTTGATATTTTTCTCGACCCAATAAAAATGACATTTCAATTTTTATGAAAAAAATTCCCAAAAAATGAAAGAATGGTTAAAAAAATTTTAGACCCAATGAAAAACTAAAAATATTTTCAAGAGATGTTCTAAATCGTTGAAATTCTACTTACAAGTTGCTTAATAAATCTTTTGCATATAAAAATTTATCTTGTACATTTATTTCAGATAATATAACTTAAATTAATTCATACCCACAAGAATGGGATATTTGCAAAAAGATTTAGATATTTTAAAAAATTTTAATGATGTAACTTATACTTTGTCTGGTGTTTGTTATCGTACTATATATTTATTTTTAATAGAGTGTATTAATATTGTTTGAGTTTTTTAAGAAAATAAAAATGATGATAAATTAAGTGACATTATTAGAACAATGCAAACAAAATAGCTACATCACTATAGGAAAATTCCTATTGTTTATTTAATTGCTTGTGTTTTTTTATCATGTTGTAAATTAGATGGCTTAGGTAATTATTTGAATACGTATTATGAATGTTTACATTTGATTAAGAGGTAAATATTAGAACTATATAAACAAAGGTTAAAAACGTAATAATAGAATTACATAATGAATTTTGTAGTACATATAATCTAGGTAATAGTGGATCTTCTCAATCTAATGACTTACAAAGCAGGAACATAGATAAAATTAACAAAGGTACCAACTTCTATTGCATAGGCAAAAAAGCAAAATAGAGCAATGAAAGTAATTTTTAAATAAAGAGCTATCTAACAATTTCTTTTGAGTTTGATGAATCTGAAAACAACATAGATTTTACAGTATTAGATTGGTGAATGAGGAATTCCATCCAATACCCAATTTTTTCTCTAATTGAAAAAAAAAACTATTTAGCAACCCATTATTTAATAATTGCGGTAGAACAATTATTTAACGATGGAGGTAATATTTTGAACGAATGATGTTCAAGATTAGCTCTCAATTCAGTGAAGGTTCAAGCTTGTGTTGATGATTGGACAAATACTCAATATAGATAACAAGAGATAGATTGCAATAATGAAACCAAATTCTTTGATGATGGAGATACCATCGGGAAAGGAAGCGGAGACAAGCCTAAATTTGTGAAAACATGTATGCTATCCCACTGTCGGGCTCTCTTAGTCATTTTCAGGGGACTGGCTTTTAGTTTTCCAGACTCAACCTTGAAGCTCAACCCTCAAGGTATCAAAAATTTGTAATTCACAAGTTAACATGAGGATTCTATAGGTTGAGGAACCATGTTTGGATGAGAAGATAAATTATTTAGTGATTCATGATAAGGAAACCTCACACTGATATTTAAGCGAAGGCTGATCTGCCTCATTATATGATGTCATGGGCCTTTTATAGGTAATAGCACTGATTAAAATAAGTATATTGAATTCGCAAATCCGACACTTTATATGAACAATAATACTATTCATGAACAGTAACACTATTTTGTGAATAGTGTTTCACCTGCCGCAATAGTGAATAGTGAACAATAATCGATACTATAATACATTTCTAAACAACCTTTGACCTCTATAGGCCAATTATCGAAAAATAAAAACCCACGTGATGCACATGTACTACTACAAGACAAAGGCTTCACAGATCTTCATAGGAACTTATGGAATCCTTCTTCTGTGTTGTCAAGAGACTTATTTGAGCTGTCAGATCCATCTTTGCATTTTTTAAGCTTTCCACCAAAAGAGTTTTTCTTGTTCAATTTCTACGAAATCATCATTATGTTTGGAACTGGAAGGAGCATATCGTGAACTAGAGGGGACATCTTCACGTGGATTGAAATTATTGTCCTGAGAGCTTAAGGGAACATCAAGCTCGTAGGAGTTTTGAGAGAGGAAACCTCCCCATGGATCTTGAGAATCCATTTTCATCGATGTGCTTGATGGCTGATTTCGTCGGCGAAAACAATCTAGGGCTTCTTAGATGCTTGTTATGTTTCCCCATGAGGCAAGATAATCCCAAGATACAGGCACACTTGAATCAATTGGCCAAACTTCTTTAGACACAACTTTATTCTCTTGGTAAATAAACTTTTGAAGCTCTCTATATTCATGTGGATAGAGGTGATGCATCTTGAAAATGTTTGGTAAACTTGGGCAACTTCCAAGTTAAATTAGGGCTTGTATGTGGTTGTTCCATGTACACATAGCTCTTTCTTCACATCTCCAGTGGAGCTAATAAACGTCTATGGTCTATGAAAGATCATGACAGTATTTTTCTCAAGCTTTGGTCGTCCTACACAATTCTGAAATGTAAACAACTATCTCCAAGTATTGAGAGGTTGAAACCATAACAGCATGTCTATTAAGCATCTTTGATTGGAGTAATCTTGCCTAAATGCTCTGGTGGTCACCTTGAAGATTTGCTCAGTGGGAAATTCAATGACGACGGTATATAGATTGAACATATACCAAAACATCCATTTTAATTCTTCTAGAAATTCCTCATTAGGAGACCAACGAAATGGATGGATCAATGGATAGGTTTGATGGATTCCATTTGGTCTTAACATCAACCCACCATAATTTCTAAAAACTCTTAATTGATATTAATCAAGAAGTTCTTGGAGACTAAGGGTGAGTTGATCATCCCGGATTACATTTAGGATATTAGGAGGACATTTGAGGCTGTTCCATCCTTCTTTCATTTTAACTGTGCGATATGTACCAAGGAGAGGTTGCTTGTGTACATACATATTGATTGAACCAATTGGGTGCTTTGCTCTGGACAAGAAATCTGCAAGAACATTCTTATTTTATACAAGATGTGTAGTGTCAAGAATATTTTGAATACCATTCTACCCATTGTAGCAACTGAGGATGTGGAATTTGCTTTTACTTGAACTTCAACATATGGAAAAAAGAGGACATATCCATCTCCACAAGAAAATGGTGCCCAATGAGATGGAACTCGAACTTCTTGTTCCATATTTTATGGCCAAAATTTCCTTGAAGGTAAAGTGATAGTGAATATCTGCTGGAGAAAATCGTCCATTTTTGTAAGCACACATGTGGCATTTACCACCAATTTCTTCAAGGAGAATGGCTATCTAATACTTATCACTTACACATCGGTTTGCAAAATCCTTTTCCTAGAAGACAGAATTTGCAATGGAAGAAGATGCTGTAGCACTTTAAGTAGGCAACTGCTTTAGTTTGCTTTGGTCCCCATTGAGTGCATTCTTCTTTAGCATTCATTAGAGTGGATAAAGTGCCTTAGAGATCTTAGAAACAAAATCTCTGAGATAATTTATATTGCCAAGAAATGTTTGTACCTGTTGAGCTATAAGGTCCGTAGAATGAAATTTTTGCAGTTCTTTTGCGATGTGGGGGACTGAATAATAGGTTTCTTCTTTCATATGCATACTAAAAAACTCTATTTTCTTTTGAACAATGATCAACTTTTTTCTGAGAAAACATGATACCATATTTCTGAGTAATTTCAGCAAATTGAGTGAGAAGTTTACAGTGGGATTCTGTATTAGTACTGTAAAGAAGGATGCCATCAATATAAATTTGAGAGTTTCCTAAAATTGATCGAAAGATTTTGCGCATAGTTTTTCGGAAAAGGGAAGAGGCAGTTTTGAGTCCAAAAGGGAGTACTGTCCACTAAAAATGCTGGTTTAGAATGCAAAATCTTGCTTTAGGTCTATCTTCAAGGTGTATACCCAATTGTCAAAATCCCGCTTTTAGATCAAACTTTGAGTAAATCTTAGCCTGGACAAGATTAAGGAAAAGGGAATTTTTGTGAGGTAATAGGAATTTATCATCCCGAAGAAACTGATTCAAAGGCAGATAATTAATTACCAGCCGAAGTTTGCCATAGCTTTGCTCTACTCGTTTGTTGACATAAAAGGCCTAACAAGCCCATTGAGAATCTGATTGTTTAATGAGACCCTAAGGGAGCAATTTAACACATTCTTTCTGGGTAAGGGAAAGGTGTTCTAGGTTCATGCCAGAATGACCGGTTTTGTGGGGTTGATATCCTCATTTTTCTTGAAGGAGAGTCTTACAAAAAATTCTGGATGTTTCCACAAAGGATGATAACAAGTTTGAGAAAATTGTGAGTGAGATTCTGAACAACAGAATAGAAGCTTATGAGTGAGATGGTGAAGAATCACCGATTGAATAGTGAAGAGTCTCTGGAAATCTACAAACTCATTAAATTGATCTTTGAATTGTAAGCCAGTTAATACAATTTTGAGTTGCGGGAGTGGGGTAAGAATGTCCCAACCAATGATAAGACTTTTATCAAGAGATTTGCATCCAAGGATTTTTGTGATAATCAAATAGTCAGGAAAATCTGAAGAATGATTGACTTATTATGAAATTGAGTAACAAAAGTGTCGCCAGAGGCAGAGTTAAAAATACCCTGTGTAAGGTGTCCAAAACTCTTATGATAAAACCTTTGTATCCATAAGGGATGCATAAGCTCCAGTGTCAATAAGAACAATGACTTGAATGGGTTTGTGAGACTTGGGTAAAAGAATCTAGATATGAAAATAAGGGTGAAAGATCGGGCTTCTAATATGGAAGGAATAAGAGAAAAAGGTAAAAATATAATTTCCTAAAAGTGACTCCTTTGAATCTGAAGAACATGCCTGTATGGCACAGAGGAATTTCATCTGATATTTTATTTTCAATTGAGAAAATTGATTTGAGGTCATTATCATCGAACAAGGTCATCATCATCGAACGAAACACCTATGTTATGGGTAATATTCCGGATCATATGACTTCCCTAAGGCTTTGCTTTTGGATATGTTTTGCAAAATGTCCTTTTTGTTACAAATGTAACATCTATCAGACTTACGTTTCTTCTTAGAAGAATGGATGGAATGCCTTCTTCTGCAAAGGAACTTCCATTTCCCTTTGCCTCGTTTTTCCTGAAGCAAGACTACTTAAAGTGTATCTTCTTTTTGTGACCAGAACATGAAGGGTTACTGTAATCTTTGGGACATTTGATCTTCCATCTTGACTTAGCACAAGCTTTATCAAGTTCTTTATTTCCTCGGAGGTAACTTTTGAAAAGTCTTCAAGGGCTATATGGATTGCTTGTTGAATTTCTCCAAGAATAGCATCCGCTATAAGTCTCTATCTGGCTTGGAGGTTTTTTTTCAGCAGCTTGGCTAGCATCTTTTGGAATGGAAGCTAAGAAGATTGGTTTGAGGTTCCAATATGCGACATGTAAATAAAAGAGCCTGACCATTTCTTTGAAGTGACGGTCAAGATCTTTTCTAGCCATAAAATGACATCTTCATTCAAAGAACTCTTTTCTCTTGAGTTCAATAATGTTGTCTGGTCTACCGATGAAGAACAAATGAATTAGCCCAGATTTTGGGTCAAGACATGAATTTGGTCTTGTTCTCCAATTATCTTCCACCAATCTTTCAAGATTCTTGCAAACCTACTAGTAAATTCAAGAAGCACTTCATAAGTGTTATGCTTCTTAAGATTCTTAGTTGTTGGCCAGGCATGAAATTCTTGAAGATGGTCAAACCATTTATCGTACGAGATATCATCCAAGGTGAAAAATGCCTTAGATGATGAAATATCTAGTCTAGGATTAGCAAAATGATGAATCATTTATGGTTCTGAGGATAACTTTACATTGGTGATACTAGATTTGCCATGAGAATCTTATTATTGGGATATGAATCATTTGAGAATAAGTTATCAGAAAACTCTAAATTAGATGGATCTATATTAGAATCAGATGATTCAATTTGAGGGGGGGGGGGGGTGTAGTGAATTTATGGCAGAAATGATAAGAATTTGGATTTGATACTTGAGGAAATTTTCAACATGATTTAAAACCATACTTGGGGAAGATAGTTTTGTGGGCGGAGGTCGTGGTGGAGAGGATGGAGATGATAAAGGTTATGAGGGTGCTACAGGTACATGAGCTTTTCCTTTCTCTTTTTCGTGAGCCTCTGTCTATTTTCTTCAACTGTTCTCTAAGAGACAGAAAGTTTATCTTAGGTGGACGGGGAGGACCTGAACAAAGGATAGTTGCAAATGATGAAGATGATCCTAAAGGGACAGATCCTGATCGTGGAATAGAAAAGACTTAGAAGAATGAGGTTTTTGGTGTAAGCTTTGATTATGGAGAATCTAGATCTGACGTCTAACCTTCTCAATTTCAAGGGTTTGATCTCCTAGATAATTATGAGGGATTTGCTTAGTTTCCAGCAAATAAAGTCTCTTTTGAAAATTTTCTAACATCTTTTTGGACACAACAGTGTTCTAGTTTACTCGTTCAAGGCAGGTAGCAATAATGTTGAGGATAAGATTCTGGGCAAGGGAATTTTTTTGCTTGCTAATTCAAAACAGCTTTAGTTGGGGTAGGCCCTTACATCGTCCATGAGAATCCACATCATAAGGAGCAAGTATTTTGGGTATATGATAATATCTTTATCGTGGATCTGAAAAACTTCCCAACAGAGGAAATTTGGTGCCATTGCTGAATTCAATTGATGCTTGGAGTGGAGGAACATATTTGGCATTGGAACATACAAATATTGGGTAAGGTTGGGGGGAATTTAGGTTTTGGGATGCAAGCATATGTTCCAGGGACTTTAATGGAATTAGAATGTTTCTTTATCCATTTCTGGATGGGTTTGTAAAATGAAGAGGTGACAGATTTCTTTGGTGATGAAAGTGGGGGCGGTGGAGATTGATGTGTCCAAACAAGGAGGCGAATGTGGAGTAATACAAGGTTGTTTGGCAGTACCATATTTGACCATGAATTGAAACTTTCCACCATCTTCTCCAAGTGGTCCTACTGTAGGATCACCATCAAGATACCTTTGGTAGAATGAATCTTTCTTCTTTTTATTCTTCTTAGATGAAAGCTTGTCGTCCTATTCTTCTGGGGTTTAGGAGCACGAAGGGCAAGTACAGTCAATGTCCCCAAAACAGTGTCATGCAAGATCTTTGAAATAATAGTCAGGTGCCTATTTGATTCAAAGGACTGAACAACGTGTTTAGGGTCTAGACATTCCATGCGTACTGGGTAGTTGGACATAGAGTAAAACATAGAATGGTAAGAATATAAGGAAAGATAGAATAGAATCTTCCTTTTCTTTGACGAACTTGATGGTGACAGTACCATCTTTCTTTTTGGTAAACTGAGGTTCAGAGAATTGAACAAGTCTCGGTTTTGGTGAAGTTTCTCACAATTGGTCACCCACCTATCAAAAAGAAGCTTAACAAGTTGGTCTCTAGAAATTTGTCTAAGCACATGAACACAAGAAGTCTGATCATGATTAATAGAGGTAAACAAAGCATCTCCGAACTTGAAAGATTAAGATCATAGCTGATTTTGGACTCTATAAATTATTGGTAATGCAAAGTAGTAAGCTATAGATTCAGGAGTCTGAGGAACTCCGGTGATATGTAACTGTACTTTGAGGGCGATAAAAAGTTAGGATCAGTAAGGGCTATGTTGAAATTTAGAAATAGGATAACACAAACAGTGCCAACATTCAAAATAGGCTGGATTGTTTCTTGTAGGCATGTTGATAGTCAATAAAACAAGTATCAAGCAATGATACTTATGCATGCAACAATTGATAGTTTCTTACGTCCGTGAAAGGAAAGAGCAAGAAGAATTGCTCCAAATGAAGAGTGTGGTATCCCTGTTGAGCCCATTGGAGAGGGAACTCTGAGGAATACTAAGAGTGATGAACTGCTCTTGTTGAGTGACATAATAGGATGCTGGAAATGGCTAAGAGAGCCTGACAGTAGGGATAACATACATGTTTTCACAGATTTGAGGATGAAGTAAGTATAAGATTATCAAAGTTAAGAGAACTACATAAATTTAATTTTTTCCATCTCCAAGAAAAATATGTAGGCACTTAATGATAATTCATTAAGTTCAAGCCCCCTCCTCTCCCTTTTTCCCCCAAATTTGATTATAATTTACAATTTAGTTATAATTTTTATTTGATAATTCATTATTTTATAATTTTATATTTCATTATTTTCTTTTATTTCATAATTCATTATTTGATAATTTGATTATAATTTATTACAAATTCATTACAATTTAATTTTTAACTCAAAACTCAGAACAAAAATCGAAAACGAAACTGGAGGTTCATTTTTTATTTTGAACTGGAATAAGGCTCGAAAATCAGCCCGTAACCGTCGGTTCAAAAATCAGAATCGAAACCGCCACTTAAGGGTTCGATTCCAATTCCCTTGAAATTAGAATCGGAATTGCGATTCATGAATCGAAACTAGCGGTTCCCGATCCGTGGCCATGACTAGGTATAGTTGAACTAAAGATTTATCTTTTAGAAGTTTCAAACAAAGGACTTAGAAAAATTAAAGTATTTCTTAGGATTTGAAGTAGCACAATCACAAAAAGGTATTTTTTGTCACAGCAAAAATATATCTTGAATTTACTCACTAAGATAGGTATGCTGGAATTAAAGCCTATTGACGCAACCATGGAACAAGGAGCAAAATTGATTTCTGAGGGAGGAGAGCTTCTTAATAATCCTGAGAGATATATAAAATTGATAGGCAAATTGAATATCTCACAGTTACTCGACTAAATATCACTTTTTCAGTCAATAGTAGCCAATTTCTATTGTCCCCTAGTAGATCTCAATGGGATACAACAATTCAAATTTTAAGGTACTTGAAGTAGACTCTGAAAAAAAAGAATTTCTTACCGAAACCAGGGTCGTAGCAGAGTTGAAGGATTTTTTTTATGCGATTGGGCAACATCTCTAGATGTTATGAGATCAACTACTGGCTATTATACCTTTGTTGGAAGAAATCTAGCATCATGAGAAGAGTAAGAAGAAGAATATTGCGACACGTTCCAATGCTGAAGCAAAATATAAAGCCATAACACAAGTGACATGTAATTAACGTGGATTCAAAATTATTAACTGAGTTAGGCTATAAACCTCAATCCCTATGCATCTATGATGTGTTAATAAGGCTACATTATATATAGGTTCCAACCCCATGTTTCAAAAAAGAACAAAACATATTAAAGTTGATTGTCATTTTTTTTTTTTTAGAGAAGCAACAAAATGACATGATTCTTCCCAGTCATTTTAATTTGTAGATATTTTATTGAACCTTTTGGTAATCGGAGGATAGAAAATATTTGTAATAAGTGGGCATGATTAATTCTATGCTCTAGCTCGAAAGGGAGTGTTTGAGGTTATAGAGGAAAATTGATCTTTAGGACTCTTGGAGCTTATTTAATGTATGAACTTGTTCACCGATAAAACAATATGATGTTTTCATTCTAACACAAACAAAACCTATTTACACTTTCGGATCTCACAGAGAGTAAGGAGTAGTAGATCCACCAACCGACCAAAACAGGCAAGACAAAAACATATGCCTTGAGGAATCAGCCGGCAGCAATAAAAGTAATATACGGCAAGCATCACCATGTAGAGGCACCATTTGCACTTCCAGTTTCTGCTGCATATTACTCGAGCACACTGATAAAGTGTAGCCACCGGTTCATGGCGGATAAAATAACCTCACCAGACTCGTTACGTGTTCTTCAATATCAGTGCTACATGGACAAAACTTGCTTTCCCAGTCATCTCGGTAAAGCATGCAAACTCGCTTTGACATGACGGCAGCGGAAATAAGAAGCATCCATTTAATTTTTCTCTGGTGATTCTACAACTTCTGGGAGTTTGGACGAATCCACGTTCCAACCAAAAAAAGGTTTAAAAAAACCACACAACACACACATGTAAAAAACGTTAGTTTTCTCCCGTACAGCCCAACCACATAGGTACATCTGTCTCTAGTTCATGGAGATTCACAAAGCAACGGGACCCTCGAGTTCGCCCATATCTTTCTTCACGAGGACGATCCAGTATAGAAAGATAAACATGGTCGCTTGGCGCTAGTGCGCTTAGCAGTTCCAAGCGCATACCTTAGCAGTTTCAGGCTTCAAATAAGTTTGAACGACAAGGATTAAATGAGACGCAGCGTAGATATGACCACAAATTCAGTGCCACAGATTCAAGCAAAGGTGAAAAGAACTCCCAATGAGTCAGCAGTATATGAATCGCGCCCAAATTGTAAGATCCTGATCTTTCGAGTGAAAAGTTGAGGAGCTCCTTCAATTGCAGTTTAACATGCAAGTTAGCAAAAATCATGGTGAAATTAACGTTCAGCTTGTTGAAATGTTGGGAATCGCAATCTTCTACAGATTTCGACGATTTCTATAAAATTATACAAAGAAAAGTCCGGTTGAACTTACAAATTAGCATTCTGGTGACAAAACCAGTCCAAGTCATGAAAAATGCAACAAACCCCTTTTGTTAGTGTGATGAGTTTAAAATATTAAAGGCTCAGAAGCACTTTGACCTGTACCTTCCACCCACTTGCATTCTATCCTAGCTTTGATTTCTTGACGGCCACGAGTTTTGACCCTCATATTACCAGATCAAACATTCGTCCATATCTTCATCATTTAATATACCACCCAGAAAATGGGGGTAACAACATTCAAATGTGAGGCCACATGCAATAGATCTAATAAAACAGGTAGATATATGAATTGCATTTAACGGCATCATCCAAAAAGCATACTGTGAAAAATAATGGAATTTCATCGGCGAACAATTTCACTATTCCGATCCCGCTTTAGTATTTGATCTCAAATAAAAAGCAATTTTAATATCCATAATTTACTGAAACTACTGTCTCCGCTGGAAAACATCTTCTAACTATAAAAAAACTGTTTAGAATAAATTAGAACTGTTCTATCTAAGAGGGCTTACAGCACAACTTATTAAAATATGGTTATATTATACAACGATTTCTCTCTTTCAGTTACCATCTCCAACCAATAAGTACACATACTGTGTACTGAAAGAGTGCACAAGCAGTACAGCTAATCATCAACTTGGTGCACCTCCGGCTCATTAGAATTGGCTAGCGTCCTCCCCAATAGAAGTTGGATTGTCATCCTGCATTCTACACCCTAGTATCACCAAGTCACATCAGGGCGTTTGCTTCATAGTAAATATAAGAAACATAAGAAGAAGCCACATGAAATGATCTATTTTAAGTTTTGATTGCCTCCATAGACATAGGCACTAATCGCGGAGTTTCAGTCCAACCAAGGGATCCCAAACAGCATTCAGGGTCTTTGTACCTTGGCATTTCAAAACAGGAGAACAAATTTTAAAACCATATTTTTCTGGTAAAACTCATGTCCCATTAACTCCAGTTTCATTGATTAAGCAATCAAGAAGGTAAACCAATCTCAGCTATCCACAAAGTGGGCAGATTATGTTGCAGCTAAAACTTTCTACTTGTATGACAGCAAATAAAGTTCACATTGAACAGCAAAGCAAGTATCAAAGCCATTTCAATTTCAAATCCTTATTCATCTTGCGATCTTCAAGTACTGAAATGGCAATGTTCACTCCAAACCCTGCCAGATGTGGAGCCAAGTTCATTCATCAAGTAGCAAAAAACAAAGTGCATGTTTTCATATAACAAAGCTCCATCTTCCCTTCTTATCACAAGAAAACATGAACTTCCTCAACAGCAAAAGGTTCAACATGTAAGGTCTACGCGTTCCAGAGACAAGAAGAATCTTTTAAGTTCTGCAAAAGGAAGGGGACAATGAACCAGCCTATTTT
Organism: Psidium friedrichsthalianum; assembly: GCA_019149425.1. NCBI lineage: Eukaryota > Viridiplantae > Streptophyta > Magnoliopsida > Myrtales > Myrtaceae > Psidium > Psidium friedrichsthalianum. The sequence continues at coordinate 40,030 of JAGVVM010001827.1, forward strand.
TTCACAAAACGAAAATTCTGCGGAGGTTTACCCAAAACTATTCATCAAGAAGCAAAACAGTATATGTATTTATGTCCGTATATATAAACGCTATTTCATCCACCCTTTTATCAAAGCAAACATACCTTCTCTGAACAGAAAAAGGCAGAAACCAGTTCTGCCATAGGTAAGGTCAGCTGTCCTAGAGACAACAAGAACCATTATAGTCCAACAAAAGCCTGAGAAATGTAATAACTGGCTCGCTTTGCATATAGAGAAAGAGACAGTCCCAATTGCATCCAAATTATTCATCAAAAAGCAAAGTATATGTATGGATGTCCATGCTAAATGCTATTTCATCCGCCCGTTTTGATCATAAGTAAACATTACCTCTTCATGAACAGAAAAATCAGAACCAGTTCTGCCATAGGGTAAAGGTCAACATGTCCTAGAGGACAACAAAGAACCATTATAGTTTCAACAAAAGCCTGGGGAATGTTAAAAATGGCATTATAGCGACAGAGACAGCTCCTAATTGCATCCAAAATCATTCACAGAAGCAAAAGTTTTAAGTATCTTAGGATGCGGAGGTTCTACCGTTGAGTCCCGCACCTCGCCCTTTTATGTTAGCTTACATCCGATTCGTGGTGTCTTTCTCCTTTTCTACCTCTCCTATCTCTTTCCTCTCTCCCTCCCGCCTCTTTCCTCCCCCCCCCTTTCTCCCCCTATCTCTCGTACACCATATAGCGAGACCAGAGTCTAAATCATGTTTCCCCCCCTCCCTTCTATTTTCTACTGAAACCTCAGTTCGTTCAAGGGCACGCAGGACTCTTCAAAAATGTGGCGTGTTGAAGCGGGGGATGCCCTATCCGACACGATGCTCACGGCACTCCAGTGCAGTCTCACAATCTGCCTCACGTAAATTCAGCCAACCTTCCAGAGTGGAATCCTTTCGCACGCGACATAAAATGCGCAGACTTGGTCAACTGTCCCCTATTAACCGATTGAGTCGTTCCCTTCTCTGACGCCTTGGAAGTGTCCTGTCACTGAAATCCATGGTGATGTGCTCCCATTGTCCACTGTCTGGGATTTCCAAAGGCGTTGCAAACAGTCCCCTAGGCTTGCAGTGTTGCGCCGTCACTTTGGATGCTCAGCACGTGGCAAAATGCTTAGCCCACATCCAACCTTCATTCCATTCCACCAGTAGTGCTGTCGCAGGTTCTGGGAATCTTCGTGCTTCGGTTGGGATACTGTAATTACTTATGGGCCTCTGATAGAAACTTCTCTCTTCAATCTCGTCGGTTTGGCAACACACAGACGTCCTCTAAACTCACTTATTCCGTCTTCAGTCACTTGAAATCATCTTTTCTCTTCTTTCTGCATTCCATAGGTCACAATCTTTCTGAAGATCTGGGAGTGTCGTAGTTTGCAAACTCTTTAACTCAAGAATCTCGGTCCAATCTGTTAGCGGTGGCCCATAAGGCTCGAGAGGCTTCCTACCGCGACCTGAAACTCACGAGTCCTGTTAATTTCCTCTAGCAACGTCCATTCCTGAACAGCATATGCTCCCCCCCCCCCCCTGATGCCGCGACTTTCGGCTCAGGTATCGCCACTTGTTTCGCTTTCTGGATGGTATAGGGAATCACAATCGTAGTCTTTGAGCACTCCATCCATCGACGCTGTCTATTGTTTAAATTCTTCTGCGAAAATAGCATACTTCAGACTCTGCGTGATCTGTGTATATCTGGCCCCGCTTTCTTCCCACCAGATAATGCCTTCCAATATCTTCAATGCTGAAACTATGGGCTGCCAGCTCAATCATGGTTCGGATAATTCATGCCATGCGGACCTCAACTGTCGAGATGCTATACGCCACTACAGTCCAGTTGCATCAAGACACCATCCTAGACGCTTCTTAGCGACGCATCGCTGTTAAATGTCCAAATCTCCTGGTCCGGATCGGGATGCGGTCACCACGGGGTGCGTTGAGGTCAACGTCCTTTCAGCCTCTTGAAAGCCTTTCCTACACTTTGCATTCCAGTTCGTAACTTCGATTCTTGCTAGCAGCTTTGGCACGGAGCGGCTATCGCGGACGAACCTTTCACGAATAGCGTCGGAGTATCCAGCTAATCCAAGGAAACTTCGCACCTTCGGTCACGGTTTCGTTATGTCTTGGCCATTTCGTCTAAGCTTCAATCTAGCTGTATCCACTGAATTCCTCTCCAGAGTACAATGTGTCCATATGAAACGCCCACTCTGCTAGCCATGAGGAACTCGCACTTACTCAACTTTGCATACAGGGAATGTCCCTTAAAGTCTGCAGAAACAATACGCAGGGTTCGTTATGTCGGTCTTCAGCAAGTCCCTTGTACACATAAGATGTAAGTCGATGAAGACGATCACGAATCGATCCAAGAACCCTTGATACACCTGTTCATCATATCCAGGACACGCGTGCTGGGGCATGTCAGCCCAAATGGCATGCTGTTTAAACTCGTAATAGCCCCATCGTGTCTGGAAAGCAGTTCTCGGATATCCTCCTTCTTGATCCTGAGCTGGTGATAACCGTCCTTAGGTCTATCTTGGAGAAACTCCCCACGATCTTTCCAGAGGATCAAAAAATCATCTATCCTTGGCAGAGGATATTGGTTCTGATCTGTCACTTGGGTTCCGCTGCCTGTAACTATGCCAATCCTTAGGACCCAATCCGTTTTTCTTAACGAATAGCACCGGATGCTCCCATGGGAAGCACGGGGTAGGAGAACTCTCATTCCAGTAGCTCTTTGCATCGGCACCTTCAGCTCCTCAGGTTCAGACAGGCCCATACTATATGGGTGCTGCGAGATGGCCAGTCCCAGGTGCCATACTCAATTAGACTCACCCTCACGTCATTTCTCTGGTGGCAAGCCCAGGAAAACTCTTGAGGAACACATCGGGGTTTCCCTTACTAGAGGCCACCTCTTCCAACTTCAACCTCTTTAGCGACGATTAATACAGATTGCCAGGAATCCTAGGCACCCTGAATCCATCAGCCTTAGTGCTTCTAGCGGCTGAATCAAGGACTTGATCGGTCCCCACCTCGATTCATTTAAAACTCCACTCCTGGCTTCCTCATCTACGGGTCAGCCTTATAGTACTCCTACTGCAGTGCTAACTGCTCCATGTCTAACCAACCAGTCCATGCCAAACAATCAAGATCAAAATCTATATGGGGCCAGAGACAGCAAGTCAATCCTCTCAATCATCCCCCAACAGCTATTCTCACACCCCCTACTCCCTATATAACAATGACTTATCCTTTTCAACTGGGTGGCACATTGGCATACGACATCACGCTAATTCTCATTGCCAGCCAACTCCTAGCAAAACGTGCAGTAGAACGAATGGATGCACCAGGATCAAAAACAAGCATAGGCGGCATGTATCCCCAGAGAGAAATGGGTACTGTGTGATCACACCCCTGGCGCAATCCAGCATCCTTGCGCTGCCACAGCGTTTATACTCGTCCCTGAGCAGTGCGGGCGTTTAGAATACTTGAGGGTGCATTCGCCAATTGGTTAGTGCTGTGAAACGGTTTGGAACTGGGTCCGGATCCATTCCTCGGGCAATCCTTTGCATTGTGCCCAGTATGTCCACACTGAAGCTCCTCCCGTCTTTCTTGTCGGACAGGCTGGGTTGTTCGCATGTCGTCCTGCCCACGTCACGTGCAGATGTCTGATTTTCGCAGAAAGGCCGCTTTCCCACTAATCGTCCTCGGCAGGGAGGGACGAACATGCGGTGGTTCTTTTCATCGGCACTCTTGCCGAAATCTCTGAAGTTTCTATGCGGCCAAGAAAACCACGCGATCCAGATTGCGGCAGCCTTCTACTTGTAGATCTCGTCTATCGCCAGGGCTGCGTGCAGTCGATCCATTATAGGCCCTCAGGCCTAGTCGCAAGATCATTGCTCCTTCAGTTCAGGCCTCAGTCCTTCTCCGAACTTATCTGGCCTTGTCAAACGGATCCTCATCAGCTTCGTAGCAAACTTGGACAGCCTGGCGAACTCGCCCTCATATGGTCCACAGTCATTGGCCTTGACGAGACTTATGAACCTCCTCCATCTCTTCCTCCCTGGGCGGCGTCCCGGAAAAGTATCTTCCCCCATTGAAGCTGCATAGAAAGCAGCGCCCAGTTCGGCCTCATGCCACAGGAAATACGCGCCCCTATGGTGGCCTTCCACCATGTCTCATATCTGCAGTGCTCGGAGCTGATAGGTCGCCAGTGAAGACCTCTCTTCATCTGTGCACCAAAGCATGTAAACGCCTCTCCGAGCTTGTGTGGGGCGCGAGCCTACGACAGGCAGTACTTTGAGGTCCTCCAGTGCCAGCAAACTTGGCAGAGGTTGCAGCTTCAGAAAAATGCTCCACTATGTGATGCGGTATGACGTCCTCCATGCCCTTGCCCATTGCCCCCATGGGCTCCATTTGCAGCGGACAAGGCATATGCCTCATCTTGCTGGCAACAGTAGGCATCTCTCGTCAGCACAGCTGCCTACCCATCAGATTTGGCTAACTCAGTCACACTCTCACATTTCCTATCCACGGTCTCCTTCCGAGCGCAGGAAGCCCTCCGAACTCGATGCTGGCGGCACGGCGTCTTTGCCCTATTGCTCATCCTTTTTCTAGTTCTTTCCACAACTAAATCAAACGAAATTATTAGGAATTCGCATTCGTAAGGACTAACACAATCAGCTTGTCACTGTCGCGTCCCGGACATGAATATGCATGAAAAAGTTCGACTGCAGCTTTAAATGCTAATGACCCAGGAAGATCACCTGAGACCTCAACCCTGCCAA
>JAGVVM010001828.1:0-35643 GCA_019149425.1 Psidium friedrichsthalianum
GCGAACATAGATTGGCCTTTGCACTAATTTGATATGAAAAATGTTTTCTTCATGGAGATCTAGAGGAAGAAATTTACATGGAAGTTCCACCTGGGTATGCATAGGTAGATCAGTCAAATGTAGTATGCAAACTTGAGCGATTCTTGTATGGGTTAAAACAATCACCCCATGCATGATTTGGTCATTTTAGCTCAATAATGAAGATGTGTGGATACACTCAAAGTAATTCGGATCATACAACATTCCTACAACAATGACAAGACAAAAATAAACACCACTGATCATATACATGGATGATATGATCATCATAGGGAATAATCTTGAAGAAATTGTGAATCTTGAAGGCATGCTAGCAAAATGAGTTTGAGATGAAAAATCTAGGAGGCCTAAAATATTTCTTGGGAATTGAAGTGGCCAAGTCGAGAAAGGTATTTTCTTGTCCTAATGGAATATGTGTGAGATTTATTAGCTAAGGTTGAAATGTTGGAATGTAAACCTACGGACACCCCTATGGTCCAAATCATAGACTTGGAGAGTTTCCTGATCAGGTCCCTACTAATAAGGATAGATACCAAAGGTTAGTAAGGACATTGATTTATTTGTCGCATACTCATCTTGATATTGCATATGCTATAGGGCTTGTGAGCCAATTTATGCATGCTTCAAGTGAAGAACATATAAATGATGTCGTGCACATTATGCGCTACTTGAAGTCAGCCCCAGGAAAAGGATTGTTCTTTGCGAAGAACGGTTATCTTGAGATGGAGGAATTTATAGATGCAGACTGGGTAAGTAGTATCTTGGATAGATGGTCTATGTCAAGCTACCTCACATTTGGGGGAGGAAACTTGGTGACATGAAGGAGCAAAAATAGAAAATTGTAGCCTTGTCAAGTGCTAAAGCAAATTTCAAGGGTGGCTAAATGGCTGTGCAAGCTACTATGGCTTAAGAAATTGATGATAGAACTCGGTTTCCCACCTCAATCTGAGATGAGGCTATTTTGTGATAATAAAGCTACAATTGAAATTTCTCACAATCCAGTTCGACATCACTATACAAAGCATATTGAGGTGGATAGGTATTTTCTCAAACATAATTTGGATGCTAAGTTAGTGAGGTTTCCATTCGTTAGGTCTGAAGATCATTGGTGAATATTCTTACAAAGGCCGTGTCGACCCAAGCCTTTCACAGCTTACTTGTCAAGTTGGGTATCAAAGATATCTTCTCACCCACTTGAGGGGGAGTTTAACATGAGCTGCCAATTAGAATCAAAATAGGAAAAATTATTCTTATTTTAGTCTCTTTCTATATTTATCTCCTGATTAGTAGGTCAATTAGGATTGACTCTCTTTTTTGGTTAAATATAGCCTTGTAAAGATACATGAATATACAAGAAATAAAAAAAAAGTTCCTTCTAGAATTATTTGTTTGTCAACATGAATTTTTGTGTGAAATTGCAATATAGTAATTTCGATCAATTTTCATCAAAAATCATTGATGTGGTGGTTTGGCCATCCTACGTGGTACACCGCCGCATCAGCAATTTCCGAAGAAAATTTGCTAAAAATGCTACATTGAAATTTTACACAAAAGGTATAGGACAAAACTAAAAAATTAGAAAGTTTGAAATTGAATTGATATCTGTACAATAGGTTCATGATTGAGAAGAGTACATAGTTTATGTTTTTTTTTTTGTTTTGCTCACAATGTAGTGTGCAATTGTCATCATTTTCCTTATTTCCGATTCGAATCAATTGAGCATACATCACTCTATATATCCCTAATTTAGGAAATTAAATTTCATGATTAAGATTTGTGGATGAGAAATCGAGGGGCCTTCTTCCATATAAAGCCTATGAGCCAGAGTCATTGTTTTCAAGGAAGAGGAGAGAGAGAGAGAGAGTCACGTGACAAGGATGATCGGTCCGCTGGCTTCCATAAAAATGCTCATTAAATTGTGGTACGGCAATTAATGCATTGAATTGGTTTTTAGGCAATTAAAAAGCTAATTTTTCTAGATGAGTTAATCAGCTATGTTCATTTAAGGCTGTCCCCCTACAAGTCCTTTGACTCCTCCACAACCACTAGACAATTTGCAATAATAATAATAATAACAACAACAACAACAACAAAATTAGGCTCTTATTAAGGGTTACAAATTGTGCTTTAGAAATATGAACATTTTCTTTTCTAAGCATGCTACCTGTTTTGAATTATGTTCCTTTTCGATTTTGAAAATGTCTTGATTCGTGATTTTTACTAGCTTTTAATAGCATCGGCTAGTGATCTTGGGCACTTTTTGTAACAAATCCCTTAAGAAAATTTTTGCAGACTTCAATTCACTGCAAGTTATATATTCTCGAGTTTCAAGTAATAGGTACTGCGAAAAATAATGTGTTGTGTATGCTTAACAACTATTAACGAGCTTTAACAATTATGCAAGCCCATTGATTTAACAACTTAAATATGTGCACAAATATCTTTTACTTTTCCCAAAGAGAAAATAGATTTCCTAGGTAGGAATTTATCGTGATAGTTTTTTTCTTGCAAGATGAGGGCACGCACAACAACACTTTTGCTCTAGAAATCAACTTCCGATCAGAAGTTGATTTTTCTACTTTTAAAGAGAATTATTTTTTTTTTACTTCTTCAAATGGCTGCAAAACTAGTTCTAGAGAAAAAAAAATGGTCCAAAAGTAAAAAAATAAAGTTACGAAACCAAGCAAATTGCTACCTCAAAAATTATATTGTCAAATGGATTTCTACTCCAGCAGTATTGTTACACGTGCCCTAAAGGTCATTGTAACTACTTAAAGAAAAAGCAAAGAGCATTAATTGGCGCTCGTTACAGATTTGGCGGCTAATTGGTTACCATGGGCATGCCCTATTTAAATTCTACTAGTGTCTTGAAAAGTAGCATTTTCTTTTAATTAAATCAAATTGGGGCTTGCGGAGTCTGGGCCCAAAAACAAAGGGTTCATCCAAATTTGCCAATTTTCAACTTCTATCATCCTTATTTTTCTTGAATAGCGCAATGACTTAACTTTTGTTTGATCTAGAATTGTTGTCATGACGAAGTGACTATAAATGTATGTTGATTAAGTCAAGTATGACCACGAGAATAAATGATAAGCTCCATTTATTTCGCAAAAAATAAATCATACAGAAAATATTTTCCTAAGAAAGATTGCTTGCATTACTTATAAAATTGAACTTTAAACCTTTCAAAAGAAAGAAACAAATGGGTCATGAAAAACATTCTATTTTTAAAAGTAATAATAAAAGAACTTTCCAAAAGAAACCCAATTCAATTATTTCGATTAAATTTAGATATAAATTTTTGTCAATAACATTTCATTGACCGATTATTGCAAACGATATGAGAGATTATTTTTTCAAAAAAATAATTTTCAAATCATTCATTTTTCGCAAAACAAATGTAGCCTTGTCACCTACTTTTGCTCTAATAAGAAATCAAGCATTATGTTCATAAGTATGAGTATGAGGCGATACTAACAATATTTGTACACACAAATGAAAACAAACATAATAACATGATTCATACCTGACCGCATGATTTATGCGAAATAAACTAGAATATTTTTTATGAAGCATAAAGCTATAAATTTTTTTTGTTTGTCTATCATTCGTTTTGGAGTGTGTACTTTGGCATGGCTAGCAAAACCAACAGGATTGCAAGCAAGCAATACTTCGAGAGTCAAAACCCTCTTATAAGGTATACCTAAAGAGAACCTTGGACAAAAAGTAAGTCATCAATTGATCCGGTTTGTAGGCGCAATGAACAAAGGATTCTACAGATTTCACTTTTCACTTTTCAAGGATCATGAAAGATTCCTCGTTAAAATACTGCTGAGAAATGCTTAATCTGCAGATTTTACTCTCCTTAATTACCGTGACAAACCAGTCGTTTTCGGGCCACAAAAAATAAATAATTAAATAACTAAAAATTATCATGGGATCCACTCTTTAAAGAATTTGTGACTCATAACATGATGTTACTCTAGTAGCCTAAAGACTATTATATTAGTAAAGCCCAATATTTCTTTATGAAGGAGGAACTCTATTTTCTTCTGGAAAGAGAGACCACTATTTACGCAACGTTCATTTATAAAGGGTTCTTTTTAACAAGTGTCCTTAGAATATCTATGAAATGTGCGTTTGTTTTAGAACGAGAAGCTTGTTAATAAGTATCCTAGGGACATAAGTTAAAACCACTTATATTAAGTTGTTAAAATAGATACCGATATATTTGAAAATTCGAAAATCAACTTGCTTCGCGAATGTAGATTACTTTCAATAGAAGCGTCCAAATTCCCAGAGCATAACTAACGACTCTTAACAAGTGACTCTCCATGATTTCCCTTAACATAATTCATCTTTAAAAGTATTGATTAAGCACGACACGAGAGAGTCATAAAGAGAGATGTGTAGGAGGTGAGAGCAGAGATGAGAGAGGCAGAATTGCTCTTTCGAGCGCCTCCCTGTGACTCGAATGTGGATTAAGAAAAGTCTCCTGCAATTCAAAGCTGCATTGATGATGCCGGTCCAGCGCAGTGAAGTTTCGAACGGGTCCCAAAGAACTGCATGCAACTGCAGACAGGCCCTTTCTCGTCAGTCAAGGGATTTTTAAGAGAAGCAGTTGTTTCCTGGCCGACCAAACAAGCAAAGGAACAGTCGCACTGTCACATGCTTAATGTTGGAATGATAAATTTAGTATCATCTGTTCTTCTTCTTGATTGGGCCAAGTGGTTTTGGCATTTAGTCAAATATATTTCGAAAAACTTGGTGGTGGAGCGAGAATTTATGATGATTTTGCTCATGAGGTATGACGATCGTACTGGACATGATTGCTTGTTTAGATCCTCTCAAATGTCAAACATCAATGCGTGACTGTTTCCATTGCTTTTGTCCTACGCAACCTTTATGGATAGCCAGAAGGGGACCAAAGGGTAAGGCCGCGAATGTGGCACGCCCAATAATCGTCAAATCGAATCAAAAACACAATATATACAGGGGAGAAGAATGGCATGCACCTTCTTTAGAATCAATCGAACTTGATGCAAAAACGGTAATGATTCTCGAGATCAAGCCTTCCCTCTATTCCTTTTGTTTGTCACTGATCGATGAGAGAACCACCACAGGGGTCAATGGCTAAATCAGGTCGAATCGAGTCAACCGATGTGCTTTTCATGCCAAAGGCGCATGATCACCATGCACGCCGTCCCTCTGGCGTGCGTGGGAGTGTGAACCTCCGTCTGGTGGCCAACAGAAGCATGCGACCACTCAAAACACTTATATCTTCGAGCTCTATCCAGATATGTGATCATTTCTAAAGTTTACAGAACAAAAATAGAAAAAAAAATTGCCAAAAACCGCAATGTTCGCTGGTGATTGTTGTGCGACCTTGCCGCAGAGATTGGAGATTCTTAGGTAATTGATTACCAAGTTGGTTAAGTGAATTAACTAATTTTTCGAGTCTCCCAAACTCTAGGAATCGAACTTAGATTCAATATTTAAATGCAGAAGATTTTCAATAGGAGTCGCCACTAATCATTTAAGGTAGGTTGATTAGAAACCTAAATAAAATAGCGGGATTTCGATTTTATTTAGGCAGACTCTGATTCCAAATGTAAGGCCATGAATTTGGCATGAAAAAAATTCATCAGGCAAGTTTGATTAAATCTTAACCTAAATCACTAACAAAGGTTATCAGACGGGAGCGCAATCAATTAAACTAACAATCAGCATTCAAGATAATTAGCAAAGAGCATGCACCAGACAATCTATTTCTTTTGGTTTTCATCTCTTTTTTTATGAAAAAACCACCACACAATGAAAGATGCATTCTAAATTAAATGCGTCTTAAGCAAGAAGGGGGACTTGTGCCCTTTATAGAAGTTTCACATGGACCCTCTCATCACGAGTCGTCTATTGACATGGCATACACTAAGCCAGGCCATATTAGCATATACTAATTAAATTTATGTCATACTTTAGTAAACCAACCCATATATTTGTTTTAATTGATATAGACAATTTAAGATAATGCTAACTCGAAGCTTAGCTGAGACTTTGATTCTCATTTTCCCATTTTTGGCTAGCTTAAATGGGGTATTTCAATTCTACTCCCGGAGGTATTTTTGCTACTAAATTATCGCAAAATAGCTTGTCACACTCCAAATATTTCCTAGAGCATGCGGCCTTAGATTTGAGCTCACGAGCTCTTATTTGAGGTTGTATGACCTCAAAGAAGGTGGTATGCTATGACCTAAAGCGATTGCAAATATTTTAAAAGTAAAATTATCTGCATGTACAATATTTAGGAAAGCACCCGATAAAGATATGAAAGAGCCGCCCCAATCCAAGGGTTGCATGGAAAACCAAAATCTCTGGGACACTAGATGACTTTTATAGTTTGACCTTGTATTTTATTGGTAGTTTGAAATTTCCGCTATACAAATAATTCTGTTATATGTAATCTCTTACTCTTGTAATTGAAAGGCGGGAAGATGCTATTATAGTGAAATCCTTTATTGGATGTAACTCAATTTAAGAGTGAACCGAGATAACCTCATTTTTATTTCTCTTTCTCGCATTTACTCTATATTTAATTGTGTTTGTGCATCTAATCCTAATATTGGAGGTGACCAACAAGAGTGAGCAAGCATCAAAGGTGGTGGTGGAGAGCGAAATTGGCGACAAAGTTGAGCTAGGCAGTCATGCAACAATGATGGCGAGTTTTGGCAGGTATCGAAAAACCTGTTGGTGACCAAATAGAGAGAAAGGACTTGCAAGCTAGGCACGAGAGTGGCACAAATGGAACCAAGGTTAAGGTTAGGAGGCAGCGCTGAGAACGAGTTGACGGCGGCACCAGTTGTGTCCAAAGCGGATCACTCTTGCTCAATGGTGGAGATTGGTGTGCTTAATTGAATGATTTGAAAGTTTTACGGCTTGATTGCACTTCATGCATAAGTTCTATAATTTTTTTATGCACCATCTCTTTCCCCTTATTCAATTATGTCGACATTTTGTGTTTCACATGTAAGACCCAACTTATATGCAATAGAAATTGCTAGAGAATGCGAGGTAGGTACCTTATTTATGCATCTTTTAAACGTAGTGAAATTATCGAAAAAGTTATAAATCTATTGGACTTTTGTCAATTCAGATCTAAATATTTTCATGTGTTGCCAATTGAGTGAATTTAGCCAATTTTGGTAAAAATCGCTCAAGTGGACGTTGGACATCCTATGTGACGTGACCCATGTTGATGTGGACATTTTTTATATATACATTTTTAAAATTTTACTTATTAATTAATTTATTTTCCTTTCTTCGTTTTTTTTTTACTGCTTTGATTGGCAAGATTGTTAGCCATAAGCTAGGGCCAGTGTCTATTGCCTAGATCCAAGCTAGGAGCAACACCCCGATGAGGGCATCATTGCCCTCACCACATGGTTGGCGGTGGTCGTGTTAGGTCAGACGGCCAGTGTCCACTTAAGCAATTTTTGGCCAAAATTGGCTAAATGAATTCAATTGGCAAAACATGAGAAGATGTATGACTCAATTAACACAAGTTAAAGATTTTGGATTAAATTGGCAAGCAATAAGTTAGGTTTAGGCACTTTACCCAAAAAAAAAAAAGTTAGGTTTAGGATTGTTTTGGATAATATTCCTTGTAACGCGTCATCATCATGTGAGCCCGTGACACACTTCTTTTAAACACAAGATTTGCTCAACCAGTGAAACGTTCTTGGAATCATGGGCCATTAAGAAAACAAGATGGGATTGACAACTCAATGGAGACGGGCTCGGGGTGAGCCCAAGGCAACAGAGATTTCGCGGGGAAAGAAAGAAGACAAATATTGAGTCACATAGCACGTAACTAAATCATAATGCAACGAAATAATAGTTCAGTAAAGCAATAGTCCTCTATTTGGTCATGTAAGTTGTAACTTATGTTGCTTATGCAATTGAACCATCAAATGTTTAAGCTTCTAAGCAAAGAATGACCCATATATAGGGTCAAGTCAAAATCCACTAGTTAATCGATCTGAGATAGCATTATTGCTATTCTTTTTTGGTTAAGGTCAATTGGTGTCCAAGCCAACTTTCGTATACCTCAACTATTTCTTCCCTAACGATTTTAAGGATGCAGTCTCACACATTAATTTGGTGCACTCTAAGATTATTCGCGAAATGTTTTAACTAGATTTGAACTCAATACCACTAGGAGATGGGAAAATTCATTTGACATCTAGGTCAATAGATGTTCGATAATATTTTAGCACACTCTCTCATATGGAAACCGGATTGAAACCATAGTGGATGTATGTGCAATTGAAGAAAGAGGAGCCACACATACGCAAAATAAACCTTAGGCACGAAGGATGCGGAAGTTTGGCTATGATACTATTGGATAATGCATTTCAAAACTTAAAATATTTGGTAGAAGGAGAACAAATGTATATGGGGCGGAATGAAAAAAAATCCAATGCGAAAAACAAGAATATAACAAAGATAATCAACACATAGTCTCAAACTCCATATGTAAATTGTCTTTTCAGTACGTAGACTTTGAATCTGTTGAAAACATCTCTAAAGGGACCTGATGGTAACAAAAGGTATATGAGTATTAAATAAATTTGATTAGTGTTTAAGTAATATTAAGAGAAAATGATATAAATAATCTCTAAATTTTGGCCTAACGTGCATGTAATTCTTGGACTTTTATTCACTTTAGTCCTAAACTTTCCATAGAAAAAGTGAAAGTTTTCATAATCACCCGATTGTCAGATTTTAGAATATTCTCATTTTTAATCCATTTCCTTAACCAACATGAAATATGCCTATCTTTTTATTAAAATTTTCACATATTTTGTCTTTATAAATATGGCAATAGTTCCATTTAACAGTACTTTAGCTTATGATCGTTATAAAAGTAAATGTAGATACTCATTTAAAGTTGCATCGGATTGCTATTCCTACCATTAGTATATCCTAATTTACAGATTCCAAATACAATTAGAAAAAATAAAACAAAATAAAACTTGAAAATTTTATCTGCTGACCACAATTAGGAACTATATCTAGATCAGTAAAAGTATCACAAATCTATTGACAAATTAATATCACTATTAACTATTCTTACTTATTTTTAAAAAAAAAAATAGTACGAATCCTATGTTACCTTAATGACTTAAAATAAGTCTTAAATGGAACTACAGTACTAGTTATAAAGAACTAAAAGGTAATAAAAATATCTCTCTCTGTTTTTTTTTGTGATTTAGGAAAATGGATTGAAATGAAAGGATAGTCTATGATATAAGTGACCATGTAATCATGAAAACTCGTAATAGTATTAAGAAAAGTGATTTGACTTTCTTATGGAAAGTTGATGAATTTATACTTGAACAAATTTAAAGTTGGGGACTTGATTGCATCCTTTGAAAGTTTTAGAACTCGATTGTACATTCGTGACAACTTTTCAAACTTACTTGCAATTTTTGAAAGTTTTAGAACTCAATTGTATTAATTGCATTTTTCAAAGTTTTATGGTTCAATTGCACTTTCGCGATAAATTTTATAACTTTCAAAAGCGCTTGTCCCTTCCATTTAAAGATTGATTGTGAAAACAGAAGACACAACTCATAGAATCATAAAATAGAGACTCACTGATATAATAAAACATGGATATCCCAAGTATAATTTGGCAAAGACTCACACACCAATTCCTTATGCGGAATGATCCATGTGGATGGCCACAAAACCTACCTTATATAGAAGATAATCCTGACTCACCAAATTGGTTGAAGGTTTTACATGTGATTGCCAAGGAATTTCCAAGAGAGTTTTTACCAGTAGACATAAGACTAACAGATTCAAGCTGAACGTTTGAATTTGGAGGAAATAAAAAGACTGAATGATGAGCAGAACACTGTATATCGACAAGTGCTTGAACCAAGAAAACTGAAGCAACTAGAATTCTTAGTCTATCTCCGCATTGCTGCTTCATAGTAGATGAAGAACTTATCCAAAGAGTTAACAAGGGTATCAAACATTTCGAAAACACTTGGGAGGTGTACTTTATAATTTAAGGAGTGAGTCTATTGTGCTGCGTGTACGAGCTGCAAGAACAACAATTGGAGGGTTACAATAATTTTGTTTATCTGTAGCGGGGACAGTTGTAGAAGAAGAAGATCGCTGCAAGGCAGAAGTTTCCGTACTCGTAACACGGCGGCAATTGCATTCTTAACTAACTAGTGGATCTCAGCTTATTGGGCTGTCAGAATTGGAAGAGAGGACTAGGCAAAATTTAAACCGAACCTCTATAAATCTCACTCGTGATTTCTCTTTTTCTAAACTCCTTAACTTCCGCTGCTTATATTGTTAGTCACCTGCCACCTAGAAGCAAAGGTTTTTTTTAGAAGGGATTGGCTATATCCTAATAAGCTTTAGTTTACGAAAAACCAACTCGCCTCCTTAATTGTTTATTTGGACCAAGAGATTTAGCTAAGAATTGCTCAATAACTCACGAAGAATTTGGTCAACGATTAATGCGGATAAGACCAATGAACATTTGCTTATGGGACAAGACATTAGTATCCATGTGGTGAAAGTATCAGGAAATTTGTCAACAAAAAAATTTAAATTTATTGAACTGTTACCAATTCAGTTATAATTTTTTTAATTGTGCCAATTGAGTCCATATAGCCCAATTTTTGGATGAAAATCAATGACATGGACGCCTTCCGTTCTACATTGCATAGTCGACATTGATAAAATTAATTTTACCTATTACACGTTCTTTTTCCGGGCTGCAATCCAACAATAACATGTCCAAGTAAAATCTTCTCCATCGATTCAAAATAAAAAAAAATGAAAATAAAAAAGTCACTTGGATTTGGATCCACCAGAAGGCCTTGTACCACCCTGTCCTCCTTGCCCACCGCCTTGACCTCCGCCGCCCCCGCCAGCAGTTGGAGCATCGGCGTCCAAATCCACCGTCCTCACTTTGAACTCTCCAGCTTCAAGGGCGAATCACCGCCTCCTATCTCTCCAGCAGGTGAAGCATCGTCATCTAAATCCACCGTCCTCACTTTGAACCTCTCCAGCTTCAAGGGCAAATCACCGCCTCCTATCTCTCTAGCAGTCGTTCTCTGCGATCCGACGCTCAGGCTCCGCCTCAATCGACCCCCCAGTCTTTCCTTCTCCTCTCGAAACAACAAACCCTCGAGCCTCTCCGAGAACTCGGCGAACTCGTTGCGAAGCTTTGGAAACAGCTCCTTGAACAAGTCCCTCCGGGCGTATAGTTCTCTGAAGAACTCCAACACGGCTAGCAACTGCGGGTCGAAGGATTTTCCAGCCTTTGGTCGATACTTGAAATATCATTTCCACCACCCATATTGTTGACGCAATTCCTTCCATGAAGGCCGCTCTCGAGGAGGGAGAAACCACCGAACGTACGAGGGAACGACGAATCTCAGATGCTTGACGATTTGGCCATCATGTGCCACGGCGTGCGGCAGCGATCCATCGACATGGTGATGTATGTGATGGAGTGGGAACAATATAAGAAGGTAAAATGGAGGGTATTGGTTATAGGATATCTTGAAGAAATTCTATTTCTATGTGTTGGGAAGGTTGAGATTGGGATAGGTTGGCTAGGGTTTTGTATGTGTAATATATATGTTTAAAATGTCGGGTGGCTTGTGGAATAATTAAGGATGAAAGAACAAGATAATGAAGGCACGACTTGGTCGTTTATTCAACTAAGCCACGCGTGCTGATTCGCACGTTTTCTTCGTCCTGATTAACATAATGCCAACTAGGAAAGGTGAGGGTTGAGCAATTTCATAAAGTAATGTCTAATCATGAGACCAATTGGTTCTAATGTTCTAAAAAAAAAAGTAGCCGTAAGGCGTTAGAAGAATCGATGAAATCACATAGGAAACAACAGGAAAAAATCGTTCCAAAAAACCATTTCTTAAATACTTTCTTAGTGAGAGGATAGAAGTTCATGATTTTATTTGCATACCCAAACTTGCGTGGACATTTACATTATCCATTTGCTTTATCATGACAAGCATATAATAAAGTTAAAAATGTGAAAATTTGAGTCGACATAAGAAAGACTGAAATCCTCTAAATTTTGACACCTCATCACAAATATAATGGATGGCTCAAATGTATTTTCCCATTTGAGCATTGCTAGCCTGGCACAACCGTTAGGTAACGGTGCAATGCATAATCACATGTTAGGAAAGAGTTGATCTTATTTTAAGAAACAAAATTTACTCACATAATTTAGGGGGGAGAGTTAAAGGTGGAGAAGCTACCGTTCGGAATGAAAAGCTGACGGCACCGTCAGTTCATCATTTCCCTTCCCATTTTTATTTTTTATTTTTTACTCTTCCCCTTTCCACATTTGGAACCAACCCCACCCCCTTCCCCGTTTGCCGTTCCAAGTGTCCAGTCACGCGCCAAAGAAACTACGTGAAGGGCAAGCGAAGGTAGCTTCTTAGTGCTATTAAAATAATAAATGGATAATATATGTGAGTTCATATCTCAAGAGACCCTTGAGGGCAAGGATCTTTCTTGAAAGCGGGGAAAAGATCAATAGTACAAATTTAGATACTTTATAGTTGCTCGCCTATCCTGCCGCCGCCAATCCTGCCGCGGCCAGTCCCTACCGCTTCTACTCACATTTTTATAATTACGTAAAAAATAATTAGATTAGAAATATTGAGGATCGAACAAAACCCATTTTTGCCAAATCTATGAATAGAAATTTTGTGCAGTTATCAAACACATTCTTTTACTTAAAAATTATTCCGAGAATAGAATAAGATAAAATTGTTTTTACTCAAAAACTGAACCCAATAACAGAATTATTACAAAACAGCACATGAAACCCATCCATGCAGCATATTGGAAGAATCACAAATACATAAGATCACTTCAAAATATCAGTATAAATGAATATTTATGTAAACGCCAGCAACGGAAAAATGAGGTGGTCGGTGGCCATTAAAAATCAGGCACCATGGCCTGAAGCATGCAAGTAATTGCATGGATAAACATGAAAAATAAATTCAATTATTGAATGGATATGCGTGAAAAAAAAAATTAATTCATGAACTTGATCTGAAAATTGAAAACAAGACGAAAACGAGGAAAGTAAATGAGAGAGAGATGTGGTCATAAAAAATTCCTTTCCTTGTTAATAAATATTTTGCATTTGTGCTAGTTTAGTCCATTTGATTAGCCAGCACTAACGTGGATAATTTTTAATAATAATTTAACACTATATATTTTATTCTTTTCTTTCTTTCTCTATCCTTTTTTCTTTTCCCCCTTGTGGTCACGAGTATCGTCAGAGCTCGCAGGCCACTGGGTGAGGGCTATGAAGCCCTCATTGACTACTAACGAGGGCTTGCACACGCTACCCTCAGCTGGGCTCGCCTGCGGTTGGTGAGGCCATGACCACCTTCGCCGAGATCTAGGCTAGACGGCCTAGTGGCTAGCGAGCTCCGGCGACCCTCGCCGCCACAGGAGGGAAAGGGAAAAAAAAAAAAAACAAAGAAAGAAAAGAGAAAAAGGAAAAAAAAAAAGAAAAATAAAAATTAGATAAAAAAAAATTAGATTTTCATTAAAAAAATATCCAGGTTGGTGTCAATTGGCAAAAGTATTGAATTGCCACAAGTGCAAAAGGTTTTGGACTCAATTGATTAAAAAAAAGTTTATGATTGAATTGGCACAATTACAATAGATTTACGACTTTTTTTAAATTAATTTTCCCATTCTTCAACATATTGCAAATTTATGTAGAATTTAGACGAAAAATTAGATGGAACATTACATTATAATGTAAACCTTCCAACTCACCCAACGTAGTAATTACATGTACTCATAAATAGAATCGTGCGTGGTCAATTCTCGCAATTCCAATCTAGTTCTTGGGGTACAAAGTTTCATGCACATAGTATTAGCCAATCTACTAGCTTTGTCTAGATTGTGTGGAAAGGCCCATACAAAATTTTGGGAAAATTATCCAAAAGGTTCTAAACATATTGTACTTTTTCCCAATTTAGTCTTAAACATTTTAATTTTTATCAATTGAGTTTTAAATATTTTTACATTTCACCAACTGACTCTATTCGGCCATTTTGGCCAAAAAGATCATTGACATTCTCCATGTTGTCCTATATGGCACGGTCGGTTGCTGACGTGGACAATTTTTAATAATATTTTATTTTATTTATTTCGTTTCTTTTTCTTCTTTTGTTTTCTTACCTTCCTCCTCTAGCTGGGTCACTAGGCCTTAGTGATGGCTGATGATCGACTAGAGGCGAGGGCCGGTGAGGTACCTCTTCGGCCTCAGGTGAGCTCGACCTAGCTAGCCCAACAATGGCGAGCCTCTTCTACCATTGGCGAGGCTCCACCTCTCCGTCTCTAGGCGAGGTTAGCCTTGCGAATTGCTAGGCAAGGCTCACCCTAGCAAGATCTGTTGAGGCTAACTTGCCTAGCAACACACAAAGGTCAGGTCTCTCTAGCCCTCTCCTTTAGCCGGTCACCTGCCCGAAGAAGGAAAAAGAAAAAGAAAGAAAAAAAAAAGAAAAATTAAATAAAAATATAAAGTATTATTAAAAATTATCAACGTTAGTGATTTCCTGCCAAAATTAATTGGATGGATTCAATTGACAAAACATGAGAATGACTCAATGGACAAAAGTAAAATGTTTATGATTGAATTGACAAAAAAGTAATAGGTTTAAGATTTTCTTTTGGATAATCTTCCCACAAAACTTTTATACAAAGAGGGATCTCATCAACATCCATTCAGTCTAGGATGGATTGGTGTTACAGACTTGTCTTGTAGTCATATTTTGTTTGCTTTCTGTTTTTGGTCGAAGTTTAGTGATACTTTGCTATTGAAGAGTATTGCTTGCAAGTTTTAAAAAAACTTTTATAAGGCGGCCTTTGGGTTGAACACTTGCAGCAGAGAACTTAGCCGCCGCGTCTTCTGTTCGACAAAAGGCCTACGCGAGGGAGTCATCGTTTAGGCCCATCTTATCCAGAGAAGCCGCCTCTATTTCTGTCATTTTCTATTTGGTTTTGTTGAGTCACTGCGTGCTTAACAATTAGAGATTCAATTTCATTATTTATGAATAATCCCTCGTTTCGTAATTAAACAGATATTGTTGTTACAAAACAATTGACTTGCTAGTAATTTTCAGAGGTTCTATCTTTTTCTATTTATGATTATAATCTAAGGCACGGATACAAAAACTATAAAGATGGAGGCCCACGAGCAAGCCTTATGACCACGTTAAGCTCCAATCTTCAGTTTGCACGGGTGGCCCAAATCCAGAGTAATTTGCACGCCATCGAAATTTGTACGGACAACCTCCATCTCTTGATCTGGTAATCTTCTAATGCTTCAGCAACTGAGCCAACTTGAGAATTTGACTTACAGAGGTTTAGGTAGTACTTTATTTCTTGCCACTTTTCGCGAGACTAGTTTCACCTAATCCTGCCTAAACAGTCCGCCACTTTGCTATTAACATCATAATTTGAATTTGTACTTAAGTTATGAACATGGTACGTGAATACAATAGTATCCTAACCTCGAGTTTCTTTGTAAAATATGCATGACATTTACTATTCTACGAATATGTGCGATTCGCGACCTCAAATTATGTATGAGCACTTCAAGTCCCCACCAAAGAGATTGTGGCCACCTTTCGTGGAGGAGCAATACTTGCATAATCCTAGTGCATATGAGCTCAGTTAATCCCAATTGTTAAGTCACATAGGATTCACGTGAAGCCGATATGATTGATTGAATCAGATCATTCGGACATCTTCCCTATTTCACTCGCGTGAAGATAGATGAATATTTAAATGTTTTCAATCCTAATCCCGTATGCGACCTCTTGCATCGGATCACGACATGTGAAAATTTAATTGTAGACACGTGAAACCCACATGATTGGTCGAATCAGGTCAATCGGACATCTTCCCTATTTCACTCATGCAAAGAACAATGAATATTTAATTGTTTTCAATCTAATCCCATATGCTACCTCTTGCATCAGATAAGAACATGTGAAAATTTCATTCACGTCTACATCACACTCTAGCAAATAATATGTTGAGATCCATAGGTTTTTTTCATTTCATGATTACAAAACACATTAATATATTTGATGAGGTTAATAAATGCAATGACAATTTTGCCAAAGATAAAAGTTTCTAAATAGGAAAATGCTTCCCTGACAGCATTATTAGGGATTGTACAATCTCATCGTAAACTCACACACACCATCACCGCATGTTTTGCATAAAGCACTAATTGATTGAGAGATCATGTCATAAAAAATAACCGACAATATTATCAAACTATTGGCTAGCAGCTTCCTCAAAGAGAAAGGTCAAATGACTCAAATCTATTGTAACCATATCAAATGACTCGAATCTATTGTAACATACAGATATTCATATTTTAAATGTCATGTCTATATTGAGAATTCATCAAAGAGAAGGAAATATTTTTGTGAAGCTACATATGATTGACACAAAATGTACAAAATCAAAATACAGACCATAGGAAGTATCGCAAACACGAAAATATAAGTTTTTTTTTTTCGCTTATCTATCATTTCAGGTTCTTTAGATGTTTAAACATCTATCAAAATATTACTCAAGATACAACTTTAGCAGGAGAAAACACCATAAGTGCCAAAAGTTGTATACAACGCTCGCTTTAGTGTCAAAAAGTTATATGCAACGCTCACTTTAGTGCCAAAAGTATCATACCAATGACTTTTTCTTTTTGGTAAGGGTAAGAGATGTATCAACAAGAAATGCTGGTACAAAACAAATCTCCGCCACACACCACAAAAGGGCAACACGGAAAGGAAAAGCCAAAGAAACAAGAAGGGCCAAATAAACAACCAACAGAACTTAAATGGAGGCCGAGAGAGCCAAACAAAAGGCAGAAGAAACCTAAACAAAGACTATACAAAAAGAAAGGCCAAACAAGGCGGCTAGAGAGTTAGGTCAGAACCTCAACCAGAGTTAGTCAAAAATTATAGTAGAGATGCCTCAGTGAGCTTGCATTCTACAATTCTGGGAGAGTCCTCAATACAGGAGAAAGTGAGGGCCTTATCCTTGAGAACCTTGTAAAGATGAACCTTGAGGGCTGTCACGTTTTGTTGCTTGTTCCTAAAGAGGATATGGTTTTGTTCCGTCAAATCTTGTGACAAAGGGCACCAAAGGAGAATCTAGCGATACATTGGTGGAAGAGTTGGCCTCGAAAGTGCCACATTGCCCACCGAAGATTGTCATGCCCCAGTAGCGTTGTGCCACACTTTGTTACACTTGGACGACCAAAATAAAGCAAGAGCATTCATGATACGACAACCAAAAAATAAATGTCAATAAAATCCAGGCAGCAATTACAAATACACAAACACCATCTACTATTCTGTGATAGCTAGATAAAGAACCTAAGTTGGCAACCTGTTGAGGGTGGTGAGCCATTAAAGGGAGGAGCGCCGAGGGGCAAGATGACGGTCCCAAAACGAAAGAGTGCCAATAAACTACTTGTGCCTTGCGCCAGAAGAGATCCTAAGCCGAAGCAATGGAGAAAATACTAGAGGAATGTCCAACCCAACGAAGTGCATCATCACAATTCTCAGGGGGAGACGGCATAGGATCAACCCAAGTCCCCATGATGGTGTTTACCCTAGAGGGAAAACGAGGCATGGTTAAGAAATCCCGAATTGTGGCCTTCTAAGAACTGGCAGACCTATAGATTATCCATGTCAGTAAACATCCTATAAAAGGGCCCCCTTCAAATGCCAAGAACAAATCAAAAGGAGATGTTGCTTCTGCAAATCACCAACGAAAAAGATGCTCACAATTGTACAGATCACTTGAGCGCCAATTTTTTTGAAAAAATAATCACTTAAGTGCCAACCAATCTACTTGACCGAAAATCCCAAATGATTATGTTTTTATATAATACTAAACGATGTGGCTCACCAAGGTCTAGTCAACAATAAAAAAAAGCAAAATATTGAAAAAATAGAAAAAAAATACAACTTAATTAGTTTAAAAAATAAAAAGCCTATTTTTTAAAGGACATATGCAATATTATGTCCTAAAAACTTGTCAAGAAAGTGAATTGAGCCCTAAAACTTACAAAAGTATAATCAAATCTTAAAAATTGTCAACACTGACGCAATCGAATCCTTCCATTAGTTCCATCCACTTGGACTAACGAAAAATGATGATGCTTTTCAACATTTTCTCTCTCCTATGTGATAATGAATTGCTAAGACAATGTTGTTTTCAATTCCATTTTGATTTTTACTACAACTTTTATTTAAAATATATTCTAAAAAAGGAAAATAAAAAAAGGTGTGTCGCCCCTACTTCTCCACACTTTTTTAAAAAAAAAAGCTATTTTGTTTAATTAAGCTTTTTTCAAATTTATTTTAAATTTTTAAGCATTGTTTATAAGTCCACATAGATTTAATTTTTTAAACAAATGCCACTTCATAATAAAAATTTGATTATACATGCCACATATTAATTTTAGTTGAAATATCTCATCGAAGGGTACTTAAGTGATTGTTATTTCTCTAATTTTGATACTTAAGTTTATCAAATGAGGTAGCATGGTACACGACTTTTTTGATATTCTTCTCCCGATCTTTAGCGCTGGTAAACCATTTGATTATAGAAGGCGGCGTGGCCCAAGGGCACAATGTGGGTAAAAGACTTATCATGAGAAATGTCGCCATCAATAGAATCCATCGGAAGCATCTCCTCCTGCTTCTCCAATTTGCCTTTGTCAAGTAACTACTCCTTGTCCAAACCAAAGAAAAAAAGGACATCTCATCTTCTGAACGCCACTTTTCTCTGCCACGCCACCAACTTCTCCCACTCCCATGCAAGTCGCAGACTTCTCTCCTAAGTAGGTCCCTCTGCCGCCGCTATATATTGCCCCACGGCCATAGTGAGAGGGAGTGGGCGATGCAAAGTTGGATACGCAAAGAGAGGTGAGAGCTGGAGGAGAGGGAGGAGAGAGATCATGAGTAGAAAGAGCAAGACTGTTCGTGTTCTGATGTTTCCATGGCTTGCTTATGGTCACATATCACCATTCCTGGAGCTAGGGAAGAGGCTTTCCGAGAGGAACTTCCATATTTACTTGTGTTCCACTCCTGTCAACCTCAGTTCCATCAAACCCAAGATCTCTGAGAAGTATTCATCCTCCATTGAACTTGTTGAGCTTCATCTCCCATCCCTGCCTGACCTACCTCCTCACTACCACACAACCAAAGGCTTACCACCCCACCTCATGAACACCCTCAAAGCGGCCTTTGACATGGCAAGCCCCGGCTTCTCCGACATCACCAAGAACTTGAGCCCGGATTTGATAATCTACGACTTTCTTCAACCGTGGGCCCCTGAAATCGCGAGATCACATAACGTCCCCATGGTCAACTTCTGGAGCGTCGGTGCTGGAATGACTTCCTTCTTTTTCCACGCCATCAAGAACGTAGGCGAAGACTTCCCGTTACAAGCGATTCGCCTTCATGATTACGAGCGATGGAAATTTTACCGGCTGTATGAGAACTCGGCCGGTGGCATCAAGGACAAAGATAGGGCTCTGCAATGTGTTGAAAGGTCTTCCGGAATCATCCTGGTGAAGACATTTCGAGAACTGGAGGGGAAGTACATGGACTACCTCTCCAGTCTTGTGGGCAAAAGGGTTGTCCCCGTTGGGCCACTCGTTCAAGATCCTAGTCAAGAAGATGGCGATTATAACATCATTGAGTGGCTTGACAGAAAAGGAAAATGTTCCAGCGTCTTCGTTTCGTGTGGCACAGAATATTTTCTCACCAGGAGAGAAAGAGAAGAGATTGCTTATGGGTTGGAGCTTAGCAATGTCAACTTCATTTGGGTCATTAGGTTTCCTGTAGGAGAGAGCATGGAGCTCGGAGAGGCATTGCCTGCGGGGTTCCTGGAAGAGTTGGGGATAGAGGATTGGTGAGGGAGCGATGGGCACCACAAGCGAAAATACTGGAGCATCCAAGCATCGGCGGGTTCGTGAGTCACTGCGGATGGAGCTCCGTCATGGAAAGCATGAAGTCGGGGGTCCCGATCATCGCGATGCCGATGCAACTCGATCAGCCGCTGAACGCCCGGATCGTGGAAGAGGTCGGGGTCGGATTGGAGGCCAAGAGGAGCAAGAGCGGAGAGCTCGAGAGAGGGGAGATAGCGAAGGCGATCAGAGGTGTGGTGGTGGAGAAAGATGGAGAGGGTGTGAGGAAGAAGGCCAGAGAAATGAGTGAAAGCATTAGGAATAAAGGGGAGAGAGAATTAGATGAAGTGGTGGATGCCTTGGTCGATGTTTTGCACGGAGCATGAAGAACGATTGTCAAAGAGTGGACGTTCTTTTCTTTCCGTGGTTTGGCTTGATAAGTCGATAGATCCGCCGTCTCCAAAAGGTTACCCATCTGCAGAATTTAAACAGGCATTTTTTAGCTTTATTTTCTCATGTCTATACCTTTAGAATTTTGATTGATTTTTAGTAAAATAAGGCAATAGTTATCAAGTTAGTTAGAATTTCCAAGTTAAATTATTTTGATTGTTTTTCTAGTTTAGGTTTTTACGCGTATCAACATGCGATATTTATTGGACATGATCTCATATTTTAAGGATTAATTTTGAGAATATTGTTGGGAGCGTTCTTTGAATCGTGATTTTGAGAATAGTATTGGGAGCGTTCTCTAAATCAAGCATGTGGTAGGAGTATTAAAAATCGCGCTAAGCCTGAACTGAAATTTAGATAAAGAAAAAAGCAATCATTTTTCTTTTCGATTTGGATTGTTTCAGTTCGGTTAACTAAATGGAAAAACAAACCAATTCTCTTAGCAAAAACAAAGAGAGAGAATGAATTGGGTTTGGAACTCACGGGAGGGGGTAAAAACGGACCGAATCCAATTGAACCTAACCAGGTCTTTGGTTTCAGTTTATATTTTGTTTGAATCGCGATTTGGTTCAAAGCTAATGTACACCCAAACGGGTCGGTTTAGATTTTCTGACAAATCGAATCGAATTGAACTGTTGATACCCTGCGTGAGAGCCTGTTGAAATTACTTTATCCGTGCTTGTGGCCTATTTTCATAAAATTTCAATAGTATTTTTCCATTTTTCCTGCATAATATAAGTCTTTGGTCAATCACCTACTCCTCCT
Source organism: Psidium friedrichsthalianum (assembly GCA_019149425.1). NCBI lineage: Eukaryota > Viridiplantae > Streptophyta > Magnoliopsida > Myrtales > Myrtaceae > Psidium > Psidium friedrichsthalianum. Next base: position 21,296 of record JAGVVM010001828.1, read on the forward strand.
GGAGAAAATATTGCATACCCACGGGATATTGCTGACGTTGTCTCCATATCCACATATTTTTCGACATGTGTACCAAGTTGGGGCCACCAGTCAAGAGAAAGGAAAACCCTCTTTTCTCTCGTTACAGTGACGATTTCCCTCTCTCGCGCTCTCTCTCTCTCCGGGGCGTCTGCTTACCCCTTCTTCTCTAACCTCGAGCTCGAGCCTTTGCCATTGTCGGCTGCCACGAAGATCACCATCGGCCTATCGCCATTGATGGACTCATGGGGAAGGCCACCTCAAGGCCGCTAGATTTGAGCTCGAGCGACCATGGCCACGAGTCGAGCTCGAGCAGACATGGCTGAGGCAGGTGTCAAGTATACACTTGCTAACCCAAAGCTTGAGCTCGAGAGGCTCAAGAGGCCATATTAAGGACTCAAGCAATCCTCCCTCGTCGGCCTCGCTAACCGAGCTGGCCGGATCTAGTCAAACTATGCCGACGATGGCCATGGATGAGCTTGAGCCACTTGTCTTGAGCCGTGAGCTAATCACCCATGGCTGGCCAGTGCCATCACCATCTTCATTGGAAATGTGTTCAGGTTAATAAAAAAGCAGAGAGAGAGAGAGAGAGAGAGAGAGAGATATTTTCTTTGACTAGTGGGGCTCACTCGAAACATGTGTGGCAAGGTGAATGGATATGGAAACCACGTCAGCACTACCCCATGGGTATGCAGTATTTTCTCCTGAGGCCTCACTCATCAAGAGGAGACGTAGGTTTGGCCACCAAGAAAAATCGGATTCGTCCTGCTGCCTGAGGATGCAATTCACATGATTTTCTTTTCTCATGCTTGCTCGAGGCCACTCCTTGTCCTCCTACCTCTTCATGAACTTGCAAAAGCTAATTGAAGTGAGGCTCGATTTGTTTGTAGAAAATGAGTGGTATGAAAATGATTTTCCTACCTTACCAAAAAAAAAATGATTTTCCTAGAAATAATTGCATGTATCGTTTGAAATAATTAATTTTTTCATTACCGATAACAATTTGAGTCAAAATATTTGCATAAATAATGAAAATATCTTTCGTTCATTCATTTTCATAAATAATATAAGTGATCATTTTTTTAAAATTATTTATTTTTCGCGAAATAAATGAAGCCATGGAATAGATTCTTGCCTTGGTTTTATTCATTGCGTCATCCATGATGACAAATCCAAAAATGCCAAGCTGGAGTCCAACTTCAACTTGGCTTTTCCCCTTGAAACGACAGGACATACATCAAACATAATTACACATTGTCGACTAAGGAGCCTGGGCAAATGGAGTGGGCGGTTGCTGTTTGTTTGTAAAAGAAATAAAAAGTTCCTTTTTCTTGTCCCATGTGAAAAAAAAAAATAGATTATAAGACACTTTATTAATTAAATAATTATTATAATCTTTCAAATGACCCCACGTGCATGAGTGCGTGATTTTGGAGCACTTAGCAATTGGAACGCTTGTGTTGTCGCCAATAATAATTGGCACTAATCAATAATCAATTTATTATTTTTTATTTTTTAAAATTTATAATAATAAATAATCTGTTGAGTCTTAATGAAATAATGTGGCTGTTTACATAGGAATTGAATGTACTTCTATTAAGTTTAATTTTGAATTTTAATTAATTAATTATGTCCAATGATTGTAACTATTCGGACTTGACAGTTTCAGACATGAAGAATTGACTTCGAATTAATGATTTTTGGTTGTGTTTGAATTACAGTTTTTGATACTTGAAAAGTTGTGCTTTAGTAGACACAAAAAGTTGTATTTTGCTCAGAATAGCATGAAAAATTATCTTCATTTGTGCTATTATATATCGAATGATTCTATTCAATATACTTACTTCAACTTCCATTTTCGTTTCTCTAAAAGATATACGGCCATAGTTTCTAATTGTTTTCTAGGGAGTTTTTGGAGAAATATTAGAATTGTTATCTAATATTCTTGTTTGAGACTTTGTTGTACTCTAGAGAATTTTTGTCAATAACTATTAGCAACGTTATGGGCCAAATTATTTCTTAAAGAGTGTTATGACGCATTAGAGTCTAATTCCATTTGCTTCCATTCTTTCTTCATATTTTCGGAACATAGGGAACTCAGGACGACACGTGTCATCCATTGAATGAGTCGGCCTCATATTGGTGTCGAGGGGTTGACCCACCTAATATTTTCTCGAAGGCCACACTGCACTCTCTAAATCTAAGTCGATTAGTCGCAATCTCAGTCAAGGTTTCTCCTCCACCTCCTCCTACTTGACTTCTCGAGATCACTCAAATCCTCTGCCATACGATTGCTTGCATTCGTTCTCCTCTGCTAATGTATACTCATTAGGAGTGATCGGTTTGAGGATGGATAGTTTCCACTATAGAATCGAGAATCGCCTGTTAGGGAGTGGTTCTGCAAAATGAGAACCGTGAACCACCCATTCCTTCCATGGATCCACTCGAGGACCAAATTACTAGTCCGGTGCGATCCTAGGTGGATCTATAGTACCAGTTGCTTCATATGGAATTTCATCACTTCTTTATTCTAATCTAACTTTCCTATGATGGCATTAGGAAATTAATGGTTTCAAGCCACTGAACCATGCCTTGACTTCATCTTTATCCTTGCAAATCTTATTGTAAAAATGACATAAAGTGATTCTTTTTGATATTCAAAAATAGATGCAACTAAAAAATAAAGAGATATGACATGGAAGGAATGCATTCATGGAGTAACCCTCACGTTAGATAGCTTGAACTAACAAATATATATATACTATATAAATAAGTCCAATTTGGTTGGTCTAGTTGGGTGGTTTTTAGATGAAATTGGGAACTGAACCGGTACCAGCCAGTTCCAACAAATTGGAATTGAGAACCGGACCGGTATCTGGTGGGAAAGACCCAAAACTAGCCAGTTGGGTAGGTCAAGTCTGGTCCAATTCAGGTGGATCTCGATTTTTTTGCTCACTCCTAATACTCATTAGAGATAGATAGCTAAAGGAGAAGAAAAAAGAGAGACTTGAGATCAAGAGAATAATAACCAAGAACCCATCAAGGTTTTGATGTTTCCATGGCTTGCTCATGGCCACATATCACCATTTTTAGAGCTAGCAAAGTGGCTCTCCGATAGAAACTTCTACATTTATTTGTTGACACCTAATTTTTGATCATTTTATTTTTATAAAATTAATTAAAAATACCATGAATTTTATTCTAGACAAGTTCGAGTTATTGTACCAAACAAGTTCACTAAAGGTGACACACATGGAACAATAAGCAACATGGACGGTTTTAGCATCGTTAATGTCTAATTGCTTATGTTTTGGTTTTGTATAAATGATCCTTAGACCCAACGTACAATATTTACTCGTGTGTTAGATGAGTATGGTTCATAGGTGCGCATATTGCCAGCTCATTGATCCATCTATGTCTCGATTGAAAAAGGACCATGGAGCTTCTGTCAAGTCATCGATTTGATCATTTGCACAAACCTAATTGATATGTTTTTTATACGAGACATAAAAATTCATTATGTTCTTAAAGCATTTATGCTATCTAAGTAACCATGACTTGTTGCTAGATGTCAATCAGGGCTTGTAGAACCTATAGGTTGATCAGTGCAATTAATTTTCTTGAGAGTATTAATGTGTCAGTACAAGTCTTACTACCAGCTCAGTGATGAACTTAGAAATTCCATACACCATAATCAATTTAGGATGGCATTGAATGGGAGAGATAATATTGCAAGTAGTGTTTACAGTCTCGACAATTTATGCCCACGATAAGCAGTTGCTGATTGCACAATAAAACTGTGATAATCAATAGTTGATGAAGAGGGTGTGCAATATGTATGCGTGGGAGGACAAAATTTCTCTCCTCTTGTGGGTGCCATAACCATACTATCAAAAGTGCGGAGAATTATCTCCATGAGATTGCTAGCATAATTAAAGTGGTGATTAGCTATGAGTTAATTCTTCCATTCCACGTGTGATTGGTGGGTTGTTTGAACCAGGGGTCCGATGATTGTGGGGGCTCAAATTGAAAAACATCCGAACCAATTCGTTTTGGGCATGCTACAAGAGAGGTCTGACTAATGTGGGGCTCGAACTAAAGAATATCTAAACTAACTCATTTTGTGCACTCTATGAGAGGTAATTTGTTTAACTCTCTTTGTTTATTTGAATTTTTTATTAAAATACACGAACAATGCCTGTAGAGATACATGTGTGGATTTTTGCTTCTGCTGCGTTTATTTTATTTTACCTATCATGTTTCGTAATAATCAATACTTGGAAAGAGTGAGGGATGGGATTGGCGATATAGATGAATGGGCCACCACAACCCAAGTAAACAATCTGGAAAATCTTTAGAGAGGGCGGCGCACTAGATGGAAAATGGCACGCCGTGGAAAATGGCCTCCCTTTGGCAACTACAAAGGGTGTAAGATCTTTGAAGCTCGGATTTGATGATGACCTATATATGGAGATGGCAATACTGCTCCCGCCCACAAAGACCCACTCCACCTTGGCCTTTTAGTATGCTTAGTTCTTTTCAGATTCTCATTAATTTCAATTTACATGTATAATTCTTTCATCTACACGACTCGAAGTGAAAAATAAATCTTGTTGGGTGACCAATTTTAAAGATTTGCATGATGTAATATTGCCAAATGCTTGTTCTTTTTTGTTAGGGGTGACATACTAATTTACTTCCGTTCTATCGCATGTCGCGCTTTTGGCCCATTACCATTCCTGGCACTGCATGCTCAAGAGCCGGCGTCGGATTTTTGTTAGCTATACAAGAGCATCTTACATTTTTAACAAAATAAATGGAGTCCTAAGATTTATCAAAAAAATTTCGCATCAGGTTTTTCTTTTTTTGCGCTCACAAATTCGAACCATGCTTAAATATATATGTTTGAGCATGCCTAGTTCCTTCCTGCGCGTTGATGATAACTACCTGCCATTCTTCTCTAGAACAATCATTGAATTCCATGCGTAATCTATCTTCAACAACTTTAGGAGTGGAAACCCATCAAATCAGGGTGTGGGAAATCATTGAATATTCAGAAGTTTACATGCTGTAAGATGTCGTACTTCTCACGGAATCTCATTAAAGTTTAGCTATGAACGTTGGGATTGTAACTACATATGTCCTCAAGACTGGCCAAACTCATTATATTACAATTGAGGCACGTAAAAATTGACGAGACTCTGCCAAAAGCTTAATCTTTACACTTTAGAAACTCACAGCAACATAAGAAAATAAATAGGATAAATAACGTAATTGTAATAAGAAAATTTCATTCTTATATACTAGCAAGACTTCATACACGCAATAAGGGCATGTTAGATTTTTAAAATCTAGTGTGATTGACCGTATGCTTTGGTAATAAGGTGTGTATATAGGATTCTTCTTTCTTATTCTTTGAACAGAATTATGAAAGCCATACATTTCTTCCACCTCCTATTTTTTATTACCCATACATTTCTTCCACCTCCTATTTTTTTTGTACCCCTGTAGTCTTGAGATCATGGGGTTGTGACTAAACTGCAAAAGTTACCATCAGACATAATTTTACATTGATTGTAGTAGAAAATGGTAGTTATTAAATGTGATAATCTGCTGCAATCATTCAATTCAAAAAACAAGTGAAACTTATATAGACTTTGGAACCGATCCTGCAACTTGTGATAGGATCGTTTCCAGATTCGAAGGTATGCAAGGTATGTTCTAGATTCCAAAAAATGAAGAACCTATTCTAATAGATAGATTGTAGGTTCCAAATGGCACTTGTATGGAACCTGGAACCAATCACCCCTATCGTAAGTCACGTGACGTCGATCTTGCATTGGCTACTCATCAATTTGCAATATGCTACCTGACTACCCCTCCAACAACTTAATGCCAACGCCTTCCGTTAGGGTTTGAGTTATTTTTTTGTGTCAACGTATAGCCCGTTTAAAAGAATTAAAAGATTCTTTTGAATGCACCAGACTATCACAATTCGCCTTCTTGAAGCCTAAGCAAAATGACGGTTGTGCTACTTCATCATCATGACAATTGCTTGATCATCACCTATCTTAATTGGACATGTTGAAAATATATCTCGAATTCGAGCCTAAAAAAGATAAATTTGCTAATGCAAGTATGTTTCCAATTTGAATACGTTTCCAATTGATGGTTTCCTAGTCGGAGAAGGTTTCGTATTTTCGTGTCCGATCACTTCCTTTTGCTCATTGCTGTCACTGAACACAAGATTATGAAATTGTTATCTTAACATCAACATCACATCAACATCACCTTTATCCCAAACTACTTGGGGTCGGCAGTCGATGAACCCGAAGCGAAAGCTTAAATATACTAAAAATAAAAGCAAAAATATGGATACCAAAAAAATAAATATAAATAGAAATATTTATTTTTTTGGTATCCATATTTTTGCTTTTATTTTTAGTATATTTAAGCTTTCGCTTCGGGTTCATCGACTGCCGACCCCAAGTAGTTTGGGATAAAGGTGATGTTGATGTGATGTTGATGTTAAGATAACAATTTCATAATCTGTGTTCAGTGACAGCAATGAGCAAAAGGAAGTGATCGGACACGAAATACGAAACCTTCTCCGACTAGGAAACCATCAATTGGAAACGTATTCAAATTGGAAACATACTTGCATTAGCAAATTTATCTTTTTTAGGCTCGAATTCGAGATATATTTTCAACATGTCCAATTAAGATAGGTGATGATCAAGCAATTGTCATGATGATGAAGTAGCACAACCGTCATTTTGCTTAGGCTTCAAGAAGGCGAATTGTGATAGTCTGGTGCATTCAAAAGAATCTTTTAATTCTTTTAAACGGGCTATACGTTGACACAAAAAAATAACTCAAACCCTAACGGAAGGCGTTGGCATTAAGTTGTTGGAGGGGTAGTCAGGTAGCATATTGCAAATTGATGAGTAGCCAATGCAAGATCGACGTCACGTGACTTACGATAGGGGTGATTGGTTCCAGGTTCCATACAAGTGCCATTTGGAACCTACAATCTATCTATTAGAATAGGTTCTTCATTTTTTGGAATCTAGAACATACCTTGCATACCTTCGAATCTGGAAACGATCCTATCACAAGTTGCAGGATCGGTTCCAAAGTCTATATAAGTTTCACTTGTTTTTTGAATTGAATGATTGCAGCAGATTATCACATTTAATAACTACCATTTTCTACTACAATCAATGTAAAATTATGTCTGATGGTAACTTTTGCAGTTTAGTCACAACCCCATGATCTCAAGACTACAGGGGTACAAAAAAAAAATAGGAGGTGGAAGAAATGTATGGGTAATAAAAAATAGGAGGTGGAAGAAATGTATGGCTTTCATAATTCTGTTCAAAGAATAAGAAAGAAGAATCCTATATACACACCTTATTACCAAAGCATACGGTCAATCACACTAGATTTTAAAAATCTAACATGCCCTTATTGCGTGTATGAAGTCTTGCTAGTATATAAGAATGAAATTTTCTTATTACAATTACGTTATTTATCCTATTTATTTTCTTATGTTGCTGTGAGTTTCTAAAAGTGTAAAGATTAAGCTTTTGGCAGAGTCTCGTCAATTTTTACGTGCCTCAATTGTAATATAATGAGGTTTGGCCAGTCTTGAGGACATATGTAGTTACAATCCCAACGTTCATAGCTAAACTTTAATGAGATTCCGTGAGAAGTACGACATCTTACAGCATGTAAACTTCTGAATATTCAATGATTTCCCACACCCTGATTTGATGGGTTTCCACTCCTAAAGTTGTTGAAGATAGATTACGCATGGAATTCAATGATTGTTCTAGAGAAGAATGGCAGGTAGTTATCATCAACGCGCAGGAAGGAACTAGGCATGCTCAAACATATATATTTAAGCATGGTTCGAATTTGTGAGCGCAAAAAAAGAAAACCTGATGCGAATTTTTTTGATAAATCTTAGGACTCCATTTATTTTGTTAAAAATGTAAGATGCTCTTGTATAGCTAACAAAAATCCGACGCCGGCTCTTGAGCATGCAGTGCCAGGAATGGTAATGGGCCAAAAGCGCGACATGCGATAGAACGGAAGTAAATTAGTATGTCACCCCTAACAAAAAAGAACAAGCATTTGGCAATATTACATCATGCAAATCTTTAAAATTGGTCACCCAACAAGATTTATTTTTCACTTCGAGTCGTGTAGATGAAAGAATTATACATGTAAATTGAAATTAATGAGAATCTGAAAAGAACTAAGCATACTAAAAGGCCAAGGTGGAGTGGGTCTTTGTGGGCGGGAGCAGTATTGCCATCTCCATATATAGGTCATCATCAAATCCGAGCTTCAAAAGATCTTACACCCTTTGTAGTTGCCAAAGGGAGGCCATTTTCCACGGCGTGCCATTTTCCATCTAGTGCGCCGCCCTCTCTAAGATTTTCCAGATTGTTTACTTGGGTTGTGGTGGCCCATTCATCTATATCGCCAATCCCATCCCTCACTCTTTCCAAGTATTGATTATTACGAAACATGATAGGTAAAATAAAATAAACGCAGCAGAAGCAAAAATCCACACATGTATCTCTACAGGCATTGTTCGTGTATTTTAATAAAAATTCAAATAAACAAAGAGAGTTAAACAAATTACCTCTCATAGAGTGCACAAAATGAGTTAGTTTAGATATTCTTTAGTTCGAGCCCCACATTAGTCAGACCTCTCTTGTAGCATGCCCAAAACGAATTGGTTCGGATGTTTTTCAATTTGAGCCCCCACAATCATCGGACCCCTGGTTCAAACAACCACCAATCACACGTGGAATGGAAGAATTAACTCATAGCTAATCACCACTTTAATTATGCTAGCAATCTCATGGAGATAATTCTCCGCACTTTTGATAGTATGGTTATGGCACCCACAAGAGGAGAGAAAATTTTGTCCTCCCACGCATACATATTGCACACCCTCTTCATCAACTATTGATTATCACAGTTTTATTGTGCAATCAGCAACTGCTTATCGTGGGCATAAATTGTCGAGACTGTAAACACTACTTGCAATATTATCTCTCCCATTCAATGTCATCCTAAATTGATTATGGTGTATGGAATTTCTAAGTTCATCACTGAGCTGGTAGTAAGACTTGTACTGACACATTAATACTCTCAAGAAAATTAATTGCACTGATCAACCTATAGGTTCTACAAGCCCTGATTGACATCTAGCAACAAGTCATGGTTACTTAGATAGCATAAATGCTTTAAGAACATAATGAATTGTTTATGTCTCGTATAAAAACATATTAATTACGTTTGTGCAAATGATCAAATCGATGACTTGACAGAAGCTCCATGGTCCTTTTTCAATCGAGACATAGATGGATCAATGAAATGGAAATATGCGCACCTATGAACCATACTCATCTAACACACAAGTCAATATTGTACCTTGGGTCTGAGGATCATTTATAAAAGACCAAAACATAAGCAATTAGACATTAACATGCTAAAACCGTCCATGTTGCTAATCGTTCCATGTGTGTCACCTTCAGTGAACTTGTTTGGTACAATAACTCGAACTTGTCTAGTATAAATTCATGGTATTTTTAATTAGTTTTATAAAAATAAAATGATAAAAAATTAGGTGTCAACAAATAATTGTAGAAGTTCCTATCGGAGAGCCACTTTGCTAGCTCTAAAAATGGTGATATGTGGCCATGAGCAAGCCATGGAAACATCAAAACCTTGATGGGTTCTTGGTTATTATTCTCTTGATCTCAAGTCTCTCTTTTTTCTTCTCCTTTAGCTATCTATCTCTAATGAGTATTAGGAGTGAGCAAAAAATTCGAGATCCACCTGAATTGGACCAGACTTGACCTACCCAACTGGCTAGTTTTGGGGTTTCCCACCAAATACCGGTCCGGTTCTCAATTCCAATTTGCTGGAACTGGCTGGTACCTGTTCAGTTCCCAATTTCATCTAAAAACCACCCAACTAGACCAACCAAATTGGACTTATTTATATAATATAGATATATATTTGTTAGTTCAAGCTATCTGACGTGAGGGTTACTCCATGAATGCATTCCTTCCATGTCATATCTCTTTGTTTTTTAGTTGCATCTATTTTTTAATATCTAAAAGAATCACTTTATGTCATTTTTACAATAAGATTTGCAAGGATAAAGATGAAGTCAAGGCATGGTTCAATGGCTTGAAACCATTAATTTCCTAATGCCATCATAGGAAAGTTAGATTAGAATAAAGAAGTGATGAAATTCCATTTGAAGCAACTGGTTCTATAGATCCACCTAGGATCGCACCGGACTAGTGGTTTGGTCCTCGAGTGGATCCATGGAAGGAATGGGTGGTTCACGGTTCTCATTTTGCAGAACAGTCCTTAACAGGCGATTCTCGATTCTATGGTGAAAACTATCCATCCTAAAACCGATCACTCCTAATGAGTATACATTAGCAGAGGAGAACGAATGCGCATCGTATGGCAGAGGATTTGAGTGATCTGAGAAGTCAAGTAGGAGGAGGTGGAGGAGAAACCTTGACTGAGATTGCGACTAATCGACTTAGATTTAGAGAGTGCAGTGTGGCCTTCGAGAAAATATTAGGTGGGTCAGCCCCTCGACACCAATATGAGGCCGACTCATTCAATGGATGACACGTGTCGTCCTGAGTTCCCTATGTTCCGAAAATATGAAGAAAGAATGGAAGCAAATGGAATTAGACTCTAATGCGTCATAACACTCTTTAAGAAATAATTTGGCCCATAACGTTGCTAATAGTTATTGACAAAAATTCTCTAGAGTACAACAAAGTCTCAAACAAGAATATTAGATAACAATTCTAATATTTCTCCAAAAACTCCCTAGAAAACAATTAGAAACTATGGCCGTATATCTTTTAGAGAAACGAAAATGGAAGTTGAAGTAAGTATATTGAATAGAATCATTCGATATATAATAGCACAAATGAAGATAATTTTTCATGCTATTCTGAGCAAAATACAACTTTTTGTGTCTACTAAAGCACAACTTTTCAAGTATCAAAAAACTGTAATTCAAACACAACCAAAAAATCATTAATTCGAAGTCAATTCTTCATGTCTGAAACTGTCAAGTCCGAAACTGTCAAGTCCGAATAGTTACAATCATTGGACATAATTAATTAATTAAAATTCAAAATTAAACTTAATAGAAGTACATTCAATTCCTATGTAAACAGCCACATTATTTCATTAAGACTCAACAGATTATTTATTATTATAAATTTTAAAAAATAAAAAATAATAAATTGATTATTGATTAGTGCCAATTATTATTGGCGACAACACAAGCGTTCCAATTGCTAAGTGCTCCAAAATCACGCACTCATGCACGTGGGTCATTTGAAAGATTATAATAATTATTTAATTAATAAAGTGTCTTATAATCTATTTTTTTTTTTCACATGGGACAAGAAAAAGGAACTTTTTATTTCTTTTACAAACAAACAGCAACCGCCCACTCCATTTGCCCAGGCTCCTTAGTCGACAATGTGTAATTATGTTTGATGTATGTCCTGTCGTTTCAAGGGGAAAAGCCAAGTTGAAGTTGGACTCCAGTTGGCATTTTGGATTTGTCATCATGGATGACGCAATGAATAAAACCAAGGCAAGAATCTATTCCATGGCTTCATTTATTTCGCGAAAAATAAATAATTTTAAAAAAATGATCACTTATATTATTTATAAAAATGAATGAACGAAAGATATTTTCATTATTTATGCAAATATTTTGACTCAAATTGTTATCGGTAATGAAAAAATTAATTATTTCAAACGATACATGCAATTATTTCTAGGAAAATCATTTTTTTTTGGTAAGGTAGGAAAATCATTTTCATACCACTCATTTTCTACAAACAAATCGAGCCTCACTTCAATTAGCTTTTGCAAGTTCATGAAGAGGTAGGAGGACAAGGAGTGGCCTCGAGCAAGCATGAGAAAAGAAAATCATGTGAATTGCATCCTCAGGCAGCAGGACGAATCCGATTTTTCTTGGTGGCCAAACCTACGTCTCCTCTTGATGAGTGAGGCCTCAGGAGAAAATACTGCATACCCATGGGGTAGTGCTGACGTGGTTTCCATATCCATTCACCTTGCCACACATGTTTCGAGTGAGCCCCACTAGTCAAAGAAAATCTCTCTCTCTCTCTCTCTCTCTTTTTTTATTAACCTGAACACATTTCCAATGAAGATGGTGATGGCACTGGCCAGCCATGGGTGATTAGCTCACGGCTCAAGACAAGTGGCTCAAGCTCATCCATGGCCATCGTCGGCATAGTTTGACTAGATCCGGCCAGCTCGGTTAGCGAGGCCGACGAGGGAGGATTGCTTGAGTCCTTAATATGGCCTCTTGAGCCTCTCGAGCTCAAGCTTTGGGTTAGCAAGTGTATACTTGACACCTGCCTCAGCCATGTCTGCTCGAGCTCGACTCGTGGCCATGGTCGCTCGAGCTCAAATCTAGCGGCCTTGAGGTGGCCTTCCCCATGAGTCCATCAATGGCGATAGGCCGATGGTGATCTTCGTGGCAGCCGACAATGGCAAAGGCTCGAGCTCGAGGTTAGAGAAGAAGGGGTAAGCAGACGCCCCGGAGAGAGAGAGAGAGAGAGGGAAATCGTCACCGTAACGAGAGAAAAGAGGGTTTTCTTTTCTTGACTGGTGGCCCCAACTTGGTACACATGTCGAAAAATATGTGGATATGGAGACAACGTCAGCAATATCCCGTGGGTATGCAATATTTCTCCAGGAGGAGTAGGTGATTGACCAAAGACTTATATTATGCAGGAAAAATGGAAAAATACTATTGAAATTTTATGAAAATAGGCCACAAGCACGGATAAAGTAATTTCAACAGGCTCTCACGCAGGGTATCAACAGTTCAATTCGATCGATTTGTCAGAAAATCTAAACCGACCCGTTTGGGTGTACATTAGCTTTGAACCAAATCGCGATTCAAACAAAATATAAACTGAAACCAAAGACCTGGTTAGGTTCAATTGGATTCGGTCCGTTTTTACCCCCTCCCGTGAGTTCCAAACCCAATTCATTCTCTCTCTTTGTTTGCTAAGAGAATTGGTTTGTTTTTCCATTTAGTTAACCGAACTGAAACAATCCAAATCGAAAAGAAAAATGATTGCTTTTTCTTTATCTAAATTTCAGTTCAGGCTTAGCTCGATTTTAATACTCCTACCACATGCTTGATTCAGAGAACGCTCCCAACAATATTCTCAAAATTAATCCTTAAAATTGAGATCATGTCCAATAAATATCGCATGTTGATACGCGTAAAAACCTAAACTAGAAAAACAATCAAAATAATTTAACTTGGAAATTCTAACTAACTTGATAACTATTGCCTTATTTTACTAAAAATCAATCAAAATTCTAAAGGTATAGACATGAGAAAATAAAGCTAAAAAAATGCCTGTTTAAATTCTGCAGATGGGTAACCTTTTGGAGACGGCGGATCTATCGACTTATCAAGCCAAACACGGAAAGAAAAGAACGTCCACTCTTTGACAATCGTCTTCATGCTCCGTGCAAAACATCGACCAAGGCATCCACCACTTCATCTAATTCTCTCTCCCCTTTATTCCTAATGCTTTCACTCATTTCTCTGGCCTTCTTCCTCACACCCTCTCCATCTTTCTCCACCACCACACCTCTGATCGCCTTCGCTATCTCCCCTCTCTCGAGCTCTCCGCTCTTGCTCCTCTTGGCCTCCAATCCGACCCCGACCTCTTCCACGATCCGGGCGTTCAGCGGCTGATCGAGTTGCATCGGCATCGCGATGATCGGGACCCCCGACTTCATGCTTTCCATGACGGAGCTCCATCCGCAGTGACTCACGAACCCGCCGATGCTTGGATGCTCCAGTATTTTCGCTTGTGGTGCCCATCGCTCCCTCACCAATCCTCTATCTCCAACTCTTCCCAGGAACCCCGCAGGCAATGCCTCTCCGAGCTCCATGCTCTCTCCTACAGGAAACCTAATGACCCAAATGAAGTTGACATTGCTAAGCTCCAACCCATAAGCAATCTCTTCTCTTTCTCTCCTGGTGAGAAAATATTCTGTGCCACACGAAACGAAGACGCTGGAACATTTTCCTTTTCTGTCAAGCCACTCAATGATGTTATAATCGCCATCTTCTTGACTAGGATCTTGAACGAGTGGCCCAACGGGGACAACCCTTTTGCCCACAAGACTGGAGAGGTAGTCCATGTACTTCCCCTCCAGTTCTCGAAATGTCTTCACCAGGATGATTCCGGAAA